>SKCR01042702.1:0-64240 GCA_019454045.1 Zanthoxylum bungeanum
ATATGTACGTAATTCGGCCACCTCCGAATTCACGAAGAACACAAACGACCTTTCTGAATTATACAAGTCGAGGTCATCACATATATTTAACAATCCCTCCATAATATTTTTTATACATGCAATCCACCCTAGGTAATCGACTTTGGCCAAAGTCTTAAGAACCAGTTACTCACATGGATACATAAACCCCTTATGGTAGACATACGGGCCGACAGATCCTATATTGATACAAACTTGATTAACGAGTGCATCAGTCCACACCCAACGAACATCTAGCAGTCAGACCATGAAAGGTCTCTGACATATATATCATCAAAGTGTGGAGGATCACACACAAAATTAATGTTATCATATAATCAAAGGATCACATATGCTACTCGACTTGAGGAGATTCATATTGACGGTGGTTTGTACTTCCAACTATTAGGAATCACATGTGAGTCATTCAGTACTCGTTCCAACGAATACCCATATGTCTATACGACCTTCCTTTGCTCATGATACATCGGGTTAAATCATTGGAACTCCAATTCTAGTATATGACATGTGCTAGTCTTATAGGTTATAGGAATTCGACCGTATTCCAAAACCAAGGACGATGAATTTTTACTTTAAGAATAGTTTATAATATTAATATTATCCCAATATCGGACCATTCAGTGTCCAGTATTACTACATGACTATTTTAAGATTGATGTCATTATCAACATATTTATATATCAATCTAATATACATTATGACATAAATTACCATTAACATGGTTGAAATGAAAATGTAGTTATTTTACTAATAAATAATAACTATAATGTACAATACATTATTCAGATTGGCCCTACAAGTATCAACTCCAACAAATTAAAGTAAGGTAAGACTTTTAACTTAATTCTAGTAAATTTCAAGCAATCCAAACATGACATTTCAAGCTTACAATATGTATCCATGGAAGATCGAAGTATGATTCATAAACATTATGCATGATAGAGTTGATTTTGATGTTAACCATGCTTAGATTGGGGTTTATCTTCATGAATGGTATAAGGATTGATATGAGTAAGAACATGAGGTTTGAATGTGTTAATGCCATGGACCCTCTGTGTCTTTATATGTGTATGGAATATATTGTAACTATGTTAAACATGGTCATGTGGTGGTGTTGTTTTGTCAAAAAAGTTGGCACTTGTGTAAGAGGAAGCATCCATACTATTGAGCTCACGTCACGACCCAAAATGGAGCTCTCTAACCTGGATTACGTTGTGTGCACATCGCGATGAAGATTTATTCACGTTGCGACACAGACTGTTTCAGGTTGGAGCATGACGTAATGCCAAAATCATAACTTGTTTCTATTTATTCTCAATCTCATCCTAGAATGTTAGATGGCTCTCAAAGCTTCATTGTCGACATGGATACTCGCATCATTCACTCACATGTTTAGTATCGCAAATATTATTCTAATTGTATTTCAACAGTATGTTTATAGATCCCAATCTAGTTCCATGTGACAGTATGAGCAATATGATTAACGTCATCCATTGGGTGGATGCTATATTTTCATATTTTCAAACTTTGAATACCTTATAAAAATTCAATTTATATTTATACAAATATCAAAATTTGAATTTATATAATCATGTTTATGATTGGTTATGTTTTTATGTTACACTACTTGAGTACACTGTAGGCATTGCATTTTTGCATATAAGCCCAATGATGAGTCTCACATGGAGACACTACCTCTTTAGTTGTGAAAGCCGCGGGAAACAGACGTTGAAAGGGTAAAGTTGGAAATTAGCATTTTGTCAGAGTTAACTCGCGTGTTTCGCTTTGGGTTCGCATGTTGGACCTCTGTTTTAAAACACACCAAACCCATTAAATCACATCCAAAAATAATTAAAATATTTAAAACACATCTCACAAATTAAACAATTAAAACCAATTAAAATTAAACTTAAATTAAATTAAATCACATTCACCAATTAAATTGAACTTGAAATTAAATTAAATTAAATTCCTAATTTAAATAAAACACATTCCTAATTTAATTAAATCACCTTCCTAAATTAAATAAATCATATCCTTAACTAAAAAGAAAAAATCAAATCACTTCCCTTAATTAAAGATTTCCCCTATCACATTTTAATTAAAAGAATATCTCACAAATCCTAGTCCTTCCCCAACAAGGTAAAACCCATCCCATTGCCTATAAAAATAACCCCTCTCCACACATTCAAACCATGGCTGGCTGGCTCATCCTCACAAAAATCACAAACAAAATAACAAAGTCCTCCACAATCGCACACTGTCCCCCCTCACGTGAAGACCGCACCCACTAATCACACCACATAGCCGACAATTCAAGCCAGCAGCCTCTGCCCTTCACGCAATTTGCAAGCCTTCACACCAGCCATTTAACAAACACCACGAGCCCACTACGCCCCTCACTCACAAGCCACATAGCCTCCCTTCAACCACACTCTCACGCCAATTGCCTTAAAACGCCCACTGACCTGCACGCTAATAGCCACGCATTCCACCCAACAGCCACATGCCCTTACCACTTGCCAAAAACACCACAAACTAAGCCCCCCTCACTGCCGCAAAACCCCCCTACAAACTGCCCAAACTGCTGCCTAATCTTCCTTGCACTGCACTGTCTTTTGAGCCCATTACACACACCAAACTGCACGCCATTAAAGCCCACTGCACTGTCCAGTTTGTCGCAATATTAGACCTGGAAAACACCCCTGAAATCATCCAGAAACTGACCTAAAACCGCACCAAAAAACTGCACTATTTAGCCCATAAAACAGTCCCCGAAACTACCCAAAACAGTCCCCGAAACTACCCAAAACAGTGACCAGAAAATACCCTTAAAACAGCAGCGAAATGGAGTAAAAAACAGCATTCGAACAGCAAAACAGCGAGGAAAACATTGAGTTAGTGAACCAAAAGAGTTGTGGATCATTCACCCTTCCAACGGACGTGTAACGCCCTTTCTTGCACGACAAAAGAGGTTAGACCTGAGGGCACCCTTTTATTCATTATCTTTCGTTTATTTCATTTAATTTGAATATTATCGCATGAGAGTCGTTTGAGGAATGATGTGATTGTTGGATGAGCGGGATGTGTATTCCCTTTTGTGGTATATCGGATGGAAACCCAGACGTAAATTCCGTAGCCGATTCTGAATGGACGGTAGTGCGGTCTGCACTCGGGATACAACACCACGTACCACTTAAGATGCACGTATCTCGTCTCATCCAAAATTGTATTTGAGCATGTCATAGTTCTAGGCCATTTATTTATTATTTAAAGCATGATTTAATTTAGTTTGTTATTTATTTGTTAAAGCATATTTAGGTTGTTCCTTATGCATGTTATTAGTTTATGATGTGTTTGGATGATGATTTATACATGTTGATTTAATGATTCAATATGCTCGTTGTGTCACATTGCGTGGAGTTATTTGGATGAAAGCATGTTAGATCTAAGTACCCTAGAGCATGATTATTAAGTAGACTCGGTTAAATTATTGCACAAATCATATCATCACAAGTGACATAAGTAAGGGACCATTCCGAACCCAACGGTTTGAGGTCTTCCCTTGCGAGGGGTGAGTGCGACCTTAAATCTTTGTCCCAGTTCACACCGGGTGGCGACTCAATGTTATTTCGTACTCCCAACTAGGCCGCGAGCCTAGAACAGCGTCGCCCAAGTTCTGTTGTCTACATACACATTTCATCTCCAGATCATGACAGTTATGGATGTCTGATCGGATATATCATGATTCTGGTTGGACCTTTTATATGCAATTATTTTCCAGTGGTACACAAAGTTGTATCCCATATACAGACCATATTACAAGCCATTCAAAATTGCTATAGAATTTATGTCAGAGTTTCCATTCTATATACTAAAGGAAAACAATAATCATTGGATACAGCCAGACATATTATTTGACTGTGGATTTTCGGCCGGACATGTATCAAATCCGACCAGAGATACTGCATCAAAATAGAAGACGCCTTTAGTATGGCTGGCTCAGAAGACGCCTTTGAAATCTTGGGTAGTTTCCGGATCACTCACTAGAACTGGGAAACTTCAGAGAACTCATAGGGTTTCCTCATTGTTTTTTTAATCGTTCTCGGTTTATTTCTTATGTCGACAGAGTTTCAAGGGTTTGCTTACTATTTTCCTCTTCCTCCAAAGTTTCCTCTCCGAGAAGTCCCCCCAGTGAAGAGTAAATTAGTACTGAGACAATGACTGAAAATGGAAGGGGAAATCAAATCCCATTCATGTCTCTAGTGATTATCAATCTGTAGTGTCAGCTACAGCTCGATATATGTCCGGCCATCCATTTATTTCAATATTATGTCTGACTGGACATCAATCATGTATGTGATTTCAGTAATTAAAAATCTGCAAACTATCTGACAGACGGACGTTAATTAGGTCTTATTATTCCAACAATTGATAATATGCACATTCATTGAAAATTGTCATATATCCGATCTGATTTAGGGTTTTCAGGGTACGTCCGGCCATACGTTTTGATCTGAGAGAAGTTTAACAGGACATTCGTGATGTCCGGCTGATGTTTGGATGCTTTCTGAGTTCTCTGGAGTTCTCCTCTTTCAATATTTAACCTTGTAACTTTCCGAACTTTTAAGTGGTGCCCAATACGAGACTCATCATCAGGCTATGCGTAAAATCACAATATCTATAGTTGTCCCCACTTTGGTAGGCTTGTGCAGTGTGTGACAGTGATAAGTCTATCAAAGTCATGCATGCATTTTTATTTACCTGGTTCGTCTGGTGTCGTCAGACTTACCTGGTCTTGTAGCAGTCTATTGGCTGGTTGATAGGCCCTCAATCCCTCAGATGGCTGTGAGAGTTAATTTTATTCTACCTAGAGATGGATTTTTGATCCGTATGTATTCTTTTAATGTTGATGACATTTTGATCCATATTCTCTTGTATTGGTGGCATTTTGGTCCCGCTAATGGCTTTTTATTCCATCTACTTTTGGTATTATGATCCGTCTCGTGGCTTCATTCCATCTGCTTTCAGAATTTTGATCTGTCTGGTGGTTTCATTCCACCCACTCTTGGTATTTGATGGCTTCATTCCATTTATTTTCGGTGTTTTGATCCATTTGGTGGCTTTATTCCACCCGCTCCTGGTATTTGATGGCTTCATTCCGTATGCTTTCGGCATTTTGATCCATCTGGTGGCTTTTTCCACCTACTCTTGGTATTTGATGGCTTCATTCCAACTACTTCTATGATCTTCTTCTGTTATGTCTTTTAGGCAGGTTTCGCCCATTGTCTTATGACACTTCAACCCTGTATGATCTGCTTTCAGATTTGTCTGATGACCTTTGATTTCATCTATTTTTCGAATTTTAACTCCATTCGATGTCCTAACTGTGCAACGAGAGTCACCCCTAGTATTCTCTTTGTAGGCGGGCTTCGCCCCATGTTTTCTATTTTGGATGCTTAGTGTTTTGGAGGCTATTGCTATGATCCAATTACTCTAGAGTTCTTTTTCTCTACATGCTTTTTGTTAATAACCTAAAAAAGAAAGGTCATTTGTATGTATGCATACATGCAAATGATCTTTTGTAAGCCCGTTATTTGGCTTGGAAAGTACATGAGTCCCAATGTTCTTTCGCGGATGTATCATCATTTTTATGCAGGCTGTCCTCCGGGGTTCTCAAATCATCAACCTTACTTTCAAAATTCTTTCATTTTTTATCATGTAATGACAATTCACATGTTCTCAAAAGTTTTCTTCATAAAATTCTATCTCATTCCAAGGTGTGAGTATTTTCTAAATTCAAATTAAGTTCTAACCAAGGTGTGGTTTAGGCTGGTGTAGCTTAGGGCATACATTTTAGTGCATTCTATCATTCATTTGCCTAAACAAGCTAACACTCAGTTAAGGATCAATAAAGTTTATTTCATATAAGGCTTATCTTCATCTCTAATTTCACTAAGTCGTCAAATTTTCTTTTGACATAAAGACTTTACATTTGTGATGCGAGCATCTAGTTACTCAATAATTTCACCCACTTAAGTTGCTTTGCATACTCAATATTTGAACTATCGTTTGACGCAAAAATACTCGTGGGGTTTGCAATACTTTTGGTTACTAAACATTTCAAATAGCGGAGTAGATTTTTATGGGATTCACCATTTTCTTCATTTTTTTTCTCTCATTCTTTCTTTTTATATTTATGTCATCACCTTAACTTAGTGTCATCTAATCTAAATGATCAAATGAGTGCCAAGTGTTTTGATCAGCTGTGTCAACATAAATTATTTCTAGGTTTGCTTTGAGATCTCAAGTACAAGTCTTGGTGCGTAATTCTTTAGATGACATTCTACTAGTGATTCCAAAGTTATAAAAATTATTTTAAGAATTCATACATGCTCATTTTTTTGAGAGACAAGATATTTTTTGAAATTGAATTTTAATATCATTGAACATTTAAAAAGAAGTCATGACATGATACAAATGTAATCCTTTGATGATTTAGAACCCGATAAATGCACGGTGGAGGCTACTTCTGGATTTGGTATTTTGCTAGTGTCGATCAAATTTTAGATTTCATACCTGAGGCGAGCACATTAGTCTTTCTCATATCCTGAGAATTGGTCAAGATTTATTGGCAGCAAGTCAGGCACATGCTTTGGTTCCATAATTTAGAGGTGGCCATCGGTTCGGTTTGGTTCTAAACCGAAACCGAATCGAACGGTTACGATTCCCAATCTTGTGGAACCGTAACCGAACTAGATCATTTCGATTCCATTACGGTTCCATAAGATTGGAGAACCGTAACCGTTAACCGAATTGGAACCTGACCGAACGATTTGGTTCGGTTCCGGTTCCGGTTCATTTTTTTTTAAAAACAATTATTTAAAAAATGAAAATTAATTTTATAAAAAATTTATAATTGGATATTATTATCAATAAATATAATAAAAATTATTTATTTGAATTTTATTATATTGAATTAAAATAAAATAAAGAGGTTAAACTTTAAAAAAATATTTATTTGAACATAAATTTTATTACAATAATATTGAAACCGAATGGTTCCAATGGTTCGGCTAGAGTGGGAACCCTAACCGAACCGGACGGAACCAGAACCGGAAGGAACCGAAATCGGATGGTTCATTCCGGTTCGGTTCCGTTTTGATTTTGGTTCCGAACCGTAACCGTAGCCGGGTCTAGTTTCAAAAGGCATTGTCTCTTAAGTTTTTCCAAAATCTTGGACGTTCGGTTTCCCAGGTTGGAGAAATATCATTTCTGGATGGTGTTCACTTATGTTATTTTGTACCCCAAACTCCCTCTATTACTTTTCGCATATTTCCCTTGTTGTAGAGTTTTTTGTACTCTGTTTCCTCTTCTTCTATGTCCATAACTATTTCCTTTAGATGCTTGAAGTCAGACATCATCGAGGTCATTCGCCTTAATTTGTTGTAGATAGAGGGATTGGTGCCATTGATGATCATTTTGATCTTATCCTTCTCTGATGGTCTTGTTTGTATCTTTAGTTGTTGACTTCTTCAGCACTCTACATAGTCTTTGAAGCTTTCCTATTGTTTCTGCTTGGTGTTTTCCAAATCATGAAACGATAGATTAATATCCATGTCTATCACATATTGATTGGGGAAGTCCTCCGCCAGGGTCTTCCAGTCATCCTTTATCACATTTTCAAGGTCGTGGTACCATGCCAACAGTGTTCCTTTGAGAGACGCCCCAAACATATTCAAGACCTGACGGTTAGACAGACCTGTACCACTCATCATAAACATGTATTGGCAAAGATGAACTTTCAGATCCATGTTCCTTTTGAAATTCACCATATTTGGCATCTTGACCTTGTCATGTAGTTATTCTTCAAAAGCCATTGCGTCATAATCCATGAGATCTTCAAGTTTGCCTTTCATCTTTTGGGCAACTGATTCCATTTGTTCCCTCGACTTTTGGAGTTCATCTTGGAAGTTGGCCATCCTATCTGCAACATAACCTACCAAGTCTTCATCATCATCTAGAGTGTGGATTTCTTCTGCCACCATATTCTCAGGCTCTCCATGCCTTTTATTGCTTGTTTCAGCCCCTGCCACTTGGGGTGCCATTAAATTGGCCATAGTATTGACCAAGCTCTGTAAATGTTATTTAACCTTGTCCATGCTGGCTTCTAATCTATATATACAAGAACTCTCATTGTTGGCCATCTTCGAGCTTGTTATCTGATCTCTGACTAGTCTGCCTCTTTCTTTAATCCAACAGGCCGCTTTGATGGCTTCATCCACAAAGGGTCAGCATGATGCGTGTATGCATGTAATGTATGAATTGCAGGTGTGCTTAAACATCAGCATATATCATTCCAACATTATTTCTCCTACACATGTGGTAAGTTTAATGTCCTCTCTACGTTTGGCTTAACGTATGTACTAACATGAGGTACACAAAATAATTCTCCCATATACTAAAAGGTAAACCTTGGCTACATCCGTCATTTTCCATCGTCAAAAGACAAAGGTCTCCCATTTACGACTAAGCCTAATATAGAGATCGTGTCATTGTTTAAAAGCGACGAATTGAAACCTTAGTTATCACGATTGTTGGGGATGGCCTTTGAAATATTTAAAAACGTCCAAATGGGTCAAAATAAGGCGTATCTTTCTGGATGAAAGCAAACATATGTATTAGACAAAATCACTAAACATTCCAGACCTAACAAAGTTTTCATACAATTCGGCCCATTGATATTTTAGAGTATTTAACCAAATCATCATGAAATATAAACTTATCCCAATGAAAAGGCCCAACAAGTTTGTATTTCATGGAATGGTTAAATGACTTCAAATAATTAGGGCCCAAAGACAAGCATTAATGAAGCTTATTCCTATAAGAAAGTGACTATTGGCTTACATGTAGGCTTGATCTAAGGTTCATGCTTAGACTTTCTTCGGCAAAGGTTTGTCCAAAATTAGGTCTACCCACCCAATGGTTCAATCGACTAATGAACACAAATTTTTATACCCAAAAGTATGTGCCAACAAGTGATATTATCATCAAAAGAATGATTCTTTGCCTTTAGTGAATGTGATTTCATGATCTGTAACATCATCGGGGTTTGAAATATATAAAGAAATGAAAACATGGTTGACCTCAATCTCACCATGAATATTACAAGGCATTTTTTCGAGGCCGACTCTATCCCCAGTATAGTCACCATATGTTGGAGTGAAGCGGGATTTACCACTATGCCTATGATGTCAGCGACCATGACACTGTTGGGCTCCCAACCCATAGAGAGTACAAATAGATCACGAGGGACTACCCAGAGAATAAAGAAGCTGCCACCCAGTATAAGACACTAGGAATGATTTAAGGCCACATTATACCACTCGTAAAGTTCAAACTTAAACTCATTTAGGTTCAAAATGGCCCCTTACTGATTCCAGTATAATATCTAAGTTTAAAAGAGGCGAAGTCATGTCTTATAATGCAGAGTTATGCAGTGACAGTTTAAATCATACAATGGCACAAGAAGTTGGTGATAAAAGGCAATAAGAAAGCAAAATACAAAGTTACAAATGTCCAGAAATCATTAAAGTAATAATAAAATGCTAGCTAAATAGAGCATGATGCGTATCTCATCAACCTGGCTTCAAAGAAGTATGGCTGGACATTTTTCGTGTGTCACTTATGTCCAGTCGGACATACTGTATATTCAGTCAAATGTTCTGTAAATCAGATAATTTAGAGACATGCATGATGATAGAAATAATAAAGCAGTAATGGCATATTAATAATAGAACAACTGTAAATCATAACAACGATATCAAAATAATAAGTAAACATGATATAACGCGTATGATATTATGTATGTAATCTATATCCGGTCGATCTTAGTGCAAGTCTGGCCGGATATGCTTCGTAAATCAGAGAATCCAAAAATTACAGAATCATATATAAATAATAGTAACGATAAAACAGTAAATAAGCAGAATAATAGTAACAAAACCATAACTAAGCTGAATAAGGCACATGTCTCGCAGGCTTGGCTTCGTGGAAGCCCGATCGAATATTGTTTCATATTATGAATGTCTGGTCGGATATATCATGAGTCTGGTAGAACCTTTTACGTGCAAGTATTTTTCAATGGTACATGGAGTTGTATCCCTAGTATAAACTGATGGAGTTGGTGTTTAGAGCGTTAATCTGGATAATTTATAGTACATTATATTTTATTATTTATTAATAAAATAACTACATTTTCATTTCAAACATTTTTAATGGTATTGTCATTAGGCATATTATATTGATGTATAAATATTCTAAGAATAACATCGACCTTAGAATAGTCATGTAGTAATACTGGACACTAAGTGGTTCGATATTGGGATAAATATTACTATTATAAACTATTCTTAAAGTATACATATATTCATAGTCTTTGGTTTTGGAATACGGTCAACTTCCTATAACCTAGAAGACTAGCACATGTCGTATATTGAAATTAGAGTTCCAATGGTTTAACCCAATGTACCATGAGATTTGGATGCTCGTATAGACATGTGGGTATTGGTTGGACCGAATACTGAATGACTCACAGGTGATTCCTAATAGTTGGAAGCACACACCACCATCAATAGGAATCTCCTCGAGTCGAGTAGCATATGTGATCCTTTGACCATATGATACCATTGATTTTGTGTGAGATCCTCCACATTTTGATGTTATGTATGTCAGAAACCTTTCATGGTGTGGCCTCTAGATGTTCGTTGAGTGTGGACCGATGGACTCATTAATTAAGTGCGAATCAAGATAGGATCCGTGGCCCGTATGTGTACCATAAGAGGTTTAGGTATCCATATGAGTAGTCACACTTAATTATTCATATTTGGACAAATTGGATTAAGCCCACCTAATAATTGATTACAACTTTTATTAGTTAAAAATTACCTAAGTTTTGCTAAAGCTTTAAGAAGGTTTTAATTAAGCTAAGCATAAACAAAATGAGCTTGAGAATGCTAAGCTAAATATAAGTAATTCTTGGAGAAATTAGCCTAAGTTAGAGAAGTGTTTAGAAATGCTTTGGAAGATCTTTACAACATTTCATATAGAAGAAATCAAGATTGGATCTTGAAGTGAAGTTTGCTTGCATTGTAATCAAGATTGGATCTTAGAATGAAGCTTGCTAAACATTGGAAGTTCTCCAACAATTTCAACAAGGAGAATGAGATTGAATCTTTGTATCAAGCTTATTAGGTAATGTTTGATCTTCCTTAGCTATGTTTTTCATTAGTGAGTTTTCATTAGTGAGACATATAGTGATGAATTATGTATTGGATGCATAATTACATAGCTTAAAGTTAAAATTAGGCTAATGAATTATGTTAAGATACTTTGGAAGTATTAATACAATATGATTGTAATTGGGTCAAAGATGTTCATGTTGGACATGTAATAAATTAATTAGAGTTTGGAACTCTAGATTAAAGCTTAGAGTTATGGCTACCATTCTAAAATCACTTGACCAACTTTGGACGAACTAAAATTATCCATGAGACATTTCATAGTGGGATTCTAAATTGGTTTGTGATTTGATTCAAACAAATGTATATATATGTTTTAGAATTCATATATGTTAGTTATATAACATGTGTTGATGGTGGTTATGATGCTAAAATTTGATTTTAGGTGTATTTGAAGTATTAGGAGAAAATTGGAAGTGTTTAATATTGGTTTGAAGTTGAAATTGCTCATTGCCTAGGGCAGCGTCGCGACTTTACCCCTTTAACGTCGCAACACCGAGCATCATACCTAGGTGCGTAGCGACACTCACCATTCCGCGTCACGACACTGAGACGTTCATCTCTCGCAGTTGCTCTCGCACTTTGGCGTGTCTCGACTCCCAAGCTCACGCGTTGCGACGTGTAGAGCTGATACATACTGAAACTTCATTTTCTCCGTCCTGGAGGTTTCAGACTCCGTTTTGTTCCTCGCTTTGTCCTATGAACTCGAAACAAAATGTAATTTTACATAAAATATTTTAAAATACATCCATGCTATATATCCACAGGTTAGACCCATTTCTGTGTGCGAGTCACCGATCCGACCCTATGGGTTCCACATCTTCCCCAACATAGACTATATTATCGTCTATTCGGAATCGACTATGTAATTTATGTCCGAGTTTCCATTCTATATACAAAAAAGAAAATAATAATAATTAGATATGGTCGGATGTTCTTTAAACACGGTCTTACATATTATTTGACTGTGTATGTCCGGCCGGATATGTATCAAGTCTGGCCGGAGATACTATATCAGAATAGAAATTAAATAAATACAAAAAATAACATGAATGAAATCAGGGAGCCTTCAGGTCGTATCTTTAGTGTGGCTGGCTTAGAAAATGCCTCTGAAAGCTTGTGCAGTTATCATATCACTCTTTGGAACGAAGAAACTTCAGGGAACTCTTAGGCTTTCCTCACTGTTTTTTATCTCTCTCAATTTTTTCTTATGTCGACAGAGTTACAGGGATTTGCTATTTCCTCTCTCTCCAAAGTTTCTTCTCTGAAAAGTTCCTCCAGTGAAGAGTGTGACCACTAATTTATAGTGCCTAGACAGAAACTGAATGAAAAAGGGAAGGGGAAATCAAATCTCATCTCTGTCTCCAGTGATTGCCAATCTGCAGTATCAGCTACAACTCGATATATGTCCAAATGGACATTTATTTCAAATATATGTCTGGTTGGACATCAATCAGGTTCGTTATTTCAGTAATTGAAAATCTGCAAACTATTTGACAGCTTGATACATGTCCGGCCGGACATGTGTTTGAAATATATGTCTGGTCGGACATTAATCAGATCTCGTGATTCCAGCGATTGACAATATGGACATTCACTAACAATTGTCGTATGTCCGGCTGAATTTAGGGTTTTCAAGATATGTATAACCAGACTTTCTAGTTTGACTGGACATAGGTGATGTCCGACTAGTGCTTGGATATTTTCTGAATTCTCTGGAGTTCCCCCTTTCAAAATTTAACCTTGCAACTTTCTGAACTTTCAAATGGTGCCCCATACGAGACTCATCATCGGGTTATGCGTAAAAATATAATGTCTACAATCACACATGTCATGGGTCAACCTTTATATATTTTGATGTGATAGGCCATGAGGCCACATAATGTTTCTTATATGGTCATGTTATGTAATCACTTCAAACATTTCAGATGATATACACACACGCACACACACCGGATATGCATATTTCTCATAATTTTTTTCATTAGAACATGTTTTCAAGTCATTCATGTGCAGGATCACAGTAAATACATATTCACGGGTTATATCATGTTATGCATGTTTATGTTAGAGGCTTATGAAGATGGTAAGACCGTCTTCTGCCGGTCATGTCTCAGATATATTAGATTGTGACACCTAATATAATCATTTCTGCTATAAGAAAAATCGGTCTTTAACATTGTTATTGTTCAAAATTTCATTCTTTATAACTCTAAATTGTTTTGATTCAGAAAGATGTTCATAATATACCACCACCTTGAGATTATAAAGTAAAGTGACTACTTGAATAATTGCATAACACTTCACAATCAGAAAATACAAGTTCTAGTAAAAATTAACCTTCTTTTATACTCCATCAGATAACCCAAAATCCATTGCTCAACCAAATCAAATACAACCAACACCCTAAATAATGAACAAAAGATTTAAACATGAAATAGAATAATTACCCTTTTTCAAAAAATAGAAAAAATATAAAGTAATAGTACATATACTATATTATTATGGAGTAGTTATATTACCTTCTATATATTATTATAAGCAGATATAAAAAAAGAGTAATTAATGATTTGGAATAAGTTGATGATGGTTGTGTAGAATTCGACGAACTCGATGAAGGAGGAGAATGTGGCACATTACTGCCATTATGACCAGCCTACTGCCGCTATCTCTGCTAGTTTGCATAGTCGTCATCACTGCTGTATGAATATGATTGCTTTTCATGGTCTCTCAACATCTGGCATGTCTCTCTTCCTCAACTCAGCACATTATATTGCCAATCTGGTACTACTGGATCAAGCTAGTCACTAACTCTTACTTAAGCAATATTAATGAATAAAGAGTGTCAATGTGTTTCGATGCTTGTGACTATTGCAGTTGCTGCATTTTATACTTAGTAGAGTTTTAGTTTTCCTAGAAAAAATTAGCAAGCAAACATATATCATGAAGATGCAACTAATTAATTGTCTAATACACTAAATTTGGTTCACAAGTGTTGAAGGGAACACATACATTAATTAAGGATGATCCTTTGGGAGGGTTGAGAAAGAAGAAAAAACTTAGGAAGGACTTACAAATTTATTATATACAAATATCAATTAAAAAAATAATAATAAGCTATTCACTCATATTGATTTTTATGAGCACTGAGTAATTAAATAAATAAATATAAAAAAGCAACTATGAGTGCCAATGATGGCTCTACCAGTACCAGGCTTAGCCAAAATTTTTTTTTCTTGGGTAGCTCAGGAGTCAGGGGACATTAGAACCTTAACCCAAGAATTGAAACTAAAAAAAAGTAAAAAACAGCCAACAGACTCCAACCAAAAGAGAGCAATAAGCTGCAAGACTTGGTTAGTTTGAGACTCCATGAAATATGATGTATTTTTGTAATTTGGAGTGGAAAAATATATATTTTTATAATATTGGGTGAAAATAATAAAGTAAAAAATATTATAATATTTTTGAACTTTCGACTAATTTAGGGTGGATTAGAGATAATTTTCCTATATTTATTTATATATTTTTTTGGCAAATAAAACATTAATACATAATCAAATTATTTGTTTGAAAAAAAAAATCTATTATGTTAAGATAATTGAAATCGCGCGCCACAATTGTAATTTCAACGTAACTTGATGTCATGTCAGATAATTTACCATCAATAGGAAAAATACATTTTTTTTTCCCGCTGGGGCCTTTTGTTTCGTTCGAGAATTGAGATGGTTTAGAGTTTTGACTTTTGAGCTTTTAAACAAGGCATATCGTAAGGATCAAAGTTAGGACAAAAATCGTCATTTGGGCTCAATATCAATAATAACCCTCAAGATTTTTAACTATTCTTAACTAAAGTCCAATTCCTTCAAAATTGTCGATTTATGAGTCAAGGTTGGACCAAATGGCCAAACACCTCTTAGGCTCATATACAATGAGAAGCCCACAAAACAACGACTTAATTTTCCTAGCAGCCAAACCGAAAAATATATTTGTCATGATTAATTACCCATATGTGATTAGCCGTTCAGACACCAAAAAATTAAGCTTTTAATATATTAATGAGACTCACGTCATAACAACCTATAAAAAAAAGCATAATTCAGAGTCGCGATCATTCAAGCTTAAGCACTCTTACTTGAACTCAAAAAGCATTTCGCCCTCTAAACACCGGCCCACCACCCTCACGGCAGTTTACACAGGTCAATGTAACCTTGAACCATGTTCTTCCTTATTTTCGCTCATCTTCACTACTGACTTGAGCGTCGGAGAGTCTATGGCACCCACCACACCGGTGAGTAGAAACTCATCGCTCATTCTACATTTATTTTGCAGGATCTCTAGTGTCCCATCATATAAATTTTCGATTATGGACCCATGATGAAATCCAGTGTCCATAATTTGGTGCCCACTATGGGGCTCGAACCCATGACCACAAGGATTGATATTGGCCAAAGACTTGGGAGCCAAAAAGATTGAAGTGAAGTAAGACTCCCAACTCATTGTCAACCAACTCCTATGAACATATCAGGCGAGAGACTCACATATGACATCTTACTTACAGAAGGTAAAAAAGCTTCAGGCGATATTTGAGGAACTAACAATATCCCAAGTTACAAGGACATAAAACACTCATGCTGACGCCTTATCCACACTCGGTTCGACAATGTGAGGAGACAGACCACAAACTATTCCAGTGGTGTATTTGCAGTGGCCAGTCATATGGAAGAAGGAACCAGAGATCGTCGTTTCAATCACCCCAACCAACTCATGGATGACTCCTCTGATTCAATACATATATAATGACATACTCCCACAAGATAAAACCGAGACTAGCGAAACTCAACGCCAAGTTGCAAGGCTCACTCTCTATGACGGTCAGCTCCTAAACATGTATTTTTCTGGGCCCAATCTCAAGTTCCTTACTCCCGAAGAAGCCCACCATGTTTTGGCGAAGTTGCATGAATGAGAATATGGGAATCATTCTGGAGGAATAAGCTTGACATGTCAAGCACATACGGTAGGATTCTATTAGCCCACTATGCGAGCCGACGCAGCAGATTTCGCCAGTAGAAGTGAAAAATGTCAAAGGTACACCCCAGTCTCACACCTGCCTCCAGAAAAACTCAACCCCATTCTCTCTCTGTGGCCATTCATGAAATGAGGGATGGATATCGTAGGCAAACTCCCAACCGCCCCAGGATAACGAGTTTATGTGCTAGCCCTCACAGATTACTACTCGAAGTGGATTGAAGCAGAAACGCTCGCCAAGATACAAGATAGAGAAACACAAGTCTTTGTTTGGAAGAACATTATATGTCGATTTGGTCTGCCACGAGAGATTGTAACTAACAACGGCTCTCAATTCATCAGTCATCGTTTTCAAGATTTCTGCAGGAACTGAGGTATCAAACTTAGCTTCTCAACCCCATATTTTCCACAAGACAATGATCAAGCCGAGTCTTCTAACAAGACTATTATGAACACATTGAAGACAGGATTGGAGAAAGCAAAAGGGGCATGGGCAGACGAGCTCTCAGGAGTCTTATAATCCTACAGAACAACGACTCATTCGTCGACTAGAGAAGCCCCATTTTCACTAGCATTTGGAGCTGAAGAAGTCATTCCAGCCGAAGGAAGTGTTCCATCTCCACATTACCAATGGCTCGAAGAAGAATCCAACAGACAGCTCATGGATCACAACATTGACACAATCGATGAGCTAAGAGAACATGCCTTCATACGACTAGCTGCCCACCAGTAGATGATGGCCAAGTATTTTAACAAAAATGTCAGGTCTCGAATATTCAAAGAATGAGATTGGGTCATGCGGAAAGTCTTCCAAAACACGAAAGAAGTTGGAGAATGGATGCTTGGATCGACCTGGGAGGGCCCATACGTCATTACGAAGGTTGTCGGGTAAGAAGCCTACAAGTTAAGGACTGCAGATGGAAGAACCATTCAGAATAGCTGGAACACAATCTATCTCAAGCGGTTCTACCGATAAAGCTAGAACATTTAGTCATAATATAGCCACTCGACAAGTGACTGATTAATGACTAGGAGACAATGAGACAAACTTGTAGCCTTTATTCACTTTGGATTTGTTAAAAATTTCCCATTATTTCTTAACTCGGTTGGAGTGCATTCCCCCATTAAGTTTAAGATTACTTAAACATCAATATAACATTTATGTAAATAAAAGTTCAAGCGAAAAAAAGGCGACAATAAAATCAAGAATAAATTCTTAAATGGGAAAAATTGTTATAGGAAAATAAAATGTTCTACAAAAGGGCCATCAGTCATCAAAATTATAAGCTCTAAAGAGGAATGCAATCTTCAGTTTTCAGCAGCTTCAACTTCCGGATCCTCAGCAAGGGAAGCGACAACAGTAAGGGCTTCTTGGGTATCAAAGGCAGGTACGACCTCAGTCCCCATAGTCTGACTTTCCTTCAAACCAGATTCTTCACCAACCTTAGTATAAAAGGGTCGAAGTAATAAAATAACCTGGTAAGACCGGGGTCGATCCACATGGAATAGATTTAATATGATAAAATAACAATTTGAGTGAAAAGAAAAAAAATGAATTGTTTGAAGTGATTGGAGAATTTTAATTTAAACCGCAATAATAAAATAAAATACTGGAGCTAGGAGATCCACTTTTAATATTTCAAATTTAGAAATTTCACTTTTTATATATATAAATTGTCATTATTATCTAATTACTTTATTTCAAGAATTAATTATACCAAAACATATCAAACCATCCATAAAGGCGGTGGTAACTTTTGTCTATAACAAGTCCAGTTAGGTACTCAATTATGCCAAATAAATAAAACCAGTCATATATGCGGTAACAAAGTTTGTTAATACCATAATTAAATTAAATATTAATCATTAGATTTCAATTTATATATTATAACATAAGTGATATTAATCTAAATTTTCATATTAAAAATTTCACTCTTTACCATAGTAAAAAGAAATTAGCTACTCATAATTTTAAATAAAAACACACATAATTTTATTACTGAAAGAAAAAGAAATTACAAGAAAGCTTCAAAAAAAAATAACAACAAGAGTTAGAAATCCATAAATTTTTAGAGAAAACTATGGAAATCGGACTGAGGAAAATGAGGTGCAGAGCACCTCTATTTATAGAAATTTTGCAAGCTTTCTCCACCATTTTCTCCATCATTTTCTCCACTATTTCCTCCATCATTTCCTCCACCATTTTCTCCACCAAACATGCAGGTATGTTTGGTGGAAGTTTGACAATTGTAAATTATCATTTTCCATAATTTTTTTTATAATGCCTTAAATAATTACAGATAACACACTTTGGATTTTTCAACAATTTCGGCCTTGAAAACCTCAGAACTAGAAAATCCTGTGAACTTCAAAGTTGTAGATCTTTGTGTCTTATTGTAGGAAACAAATTTTCTTTGCGCGGCGGAAGTTGCTTGTGGTGGCACCGGGTCCGGTATGGATCTTTAAAATTTTCTTTTCCTTCTCCCTTTGTTGTAATAGCCGAAATCAATCATTTGTTGTCCAACACTTGGATCAACCACTCGATCTTCCGAACTATGACTCGAAACTAACAAACCGAAGTGTGGCCTTCAATCACAAAGATTAAACTATAAACGATTTAGAGAATCAATATGTCACAATTTGTGTTTGACTTTATGAATTTCAAACACTCTCACAACTCTTGTGAATGTTTAAACTCTCTCTATTTTCTCTCAAATCTTTCTCACAATACTTGTGTGAATGTTTGCAAGATGTTAACCTTAGAAGTGAGAGAAATGGTAGAGATTATATTCTCTTACACAAGCCAACTAACCTTGTCATTAAGCATCTAATGCTTTCTTGTAATGGCCAACACAAAAATGTGAATGTCATACCAAAGCATAAGAAATGATAAGTTGAAGATAAGGACTTTGTCATTAAGCATCTAATGCTTTCTTTCAATGGTAAACACATAAATGTGGAGGCCATACCAAAGCATAAATTGCATTAGCTAATGACAAAACTATTAGGTGTATACAAGCCACCTAATAAACATAATTGCTTGGATGACATGGTAAGCCATATGGCTTTGTCTCCTAAGGTAAATAAAAATCACCATCTCAATAATGATTAAATTACCTTCAATTATGTTGTAATAATTATTTCATAATTATTACTAACTTGATTATCTCATAATCAAGACTTGATTATCTCATAATCAAAGAATTCTAGAAAATATTAAGTTAAACTAATTTAACATAGTTTTCATTTGTGACAATAAATATTATTAATCTCATTAATAATATATAAATATAAAGTGAACATATAATTAGACAATATAATTATATTAGGTTTGCTACAGTTAATCGAGCTAGCACGGGGACCAAATGGACCAACGGTTTCGAGCTCCAATAATTCCGAAATATTAATTAAACTCTTTAATCATATATTACGAATTATTAACTCCGCATTATTCCACTAAAAACTCGAATTTGAACTCCCGTTACCGTAGATGGATAAAATAAAATCGAACAACTTCGGTGTCCATAGATATAGTCATTACATATTGATATACCCATTCACGAATATCTCATAAATAGAGCTGGGTCAAAAGTCCATTAAACCCCTCTAAATATTTTGTCTCTTAAGCACCATTGATTCTATAATGAACAATTAATTCATAATAATTATGAATATAAAACTTTCTATTCGCAATAGAAAAGTTGAGCGCTCAAATTGTTCAAGTCCCGAATCAACTCTTAAAAAATATATTCTTATGTTTCTCGTAAGAATGAGTGAATTCTCTATCTATGTAAAACGTTCCCAGTTACACACCAAACCATATCCCCAAAATACGTAGTTATTGGCCGGGAATGCAACACCAACCTCACCATAGTAAATCAAAGGACATAGCCTGTCATGCAGGAGTTCGTAGTACACTCAGGATTAAGATCGAATCCATATATGACCATCTATTAGATAAAATGAATTTATTCGGTTAACGGATATTAAAAGAATTTTGTATTTATCTGAGTCCAATCCTATATGATCTCATCATACAAGGTGCCTCCATTCCCATGTCACTACATGAACGATCCTGGATCAAGGTCGCCATACAAGTATAAAATGGACTGCAGCTATAAATAAACCACAAACAAAATACCCTATTTGTTTGCTCTCTATGGACTATTTAGATTACTAATTTCAGACTTAAATCCTCTTGTGCATCAAACATACACTAAGTTTGAAGGTACAATAATAATCAAGGTAAACAAGACAATTGGATAATATGTGATATAAATCAAACAACTTTGATAAAATGAATAATGCATTTATTATTATTACAATAATCAAATCTGTTTTACAATATATGAAGCTTTAGGACATAAATCCCAACACGTATTTCATCTGGAACTGAAATCACCTTACTTCGATAATGAAGTAAAAGGTTATGACCAAAATATGAAAATTACGCTAAGTTAGAATTTCCGAAATTGTACACTGTTAGAACACCCCTTTCAAGTTTATGGTCTCCAAAATCCGTGAGTTAAGTCCATTTTTCTAGTTAAAAATCCAAAGTATTATTTCACCTACATAGAGAATAAAAATCACAATAAAATATATAAATATAAATTTAATTATTATTTCACAAATGTGTTAAATTAAGGGGATTAGTGAAACTAGAAGTGTAAAATGATTAATTTTTCTTTTAATAAATGTATAATTTTTAGTGTTTATCAATGGCTTCTTTCAACTCAGCATTCTCCTTCCTAACTATCGTATTGGACTTCTCCAACTCATTCGTTCGCCTCTGGCTCGATTCGATATACTATTGCATGAAGAGGCCCCA
Organism: Zanthoxylum bungeanum; assembly: GCA_019454045.1. Classification (NCBI taxonomy): domain Eukaryota; kingdom Viridiplantae; phylum Streptophyta; class Magnoliopsida; order Sapindales; family Rutaceae; genus Zanthoxylum; species Zanthoxylum bungeanum. The sequence goes on from SKCR01042702.1 coordinate 21,193, forward strand.
TTCCATAGTCTGGAAAAACATTTTTGTTATTACTCATTCGACCAAAAGAAAAGATAACTCAACGCCGCAACCTTTTTGTTGGTCTCCATTAGGCCTTATTCAATCAGCATGTGTTCATCTTCTTCAAGAATGAGCCTTTTGATGAACTTTGAGAGGTTTGAGGGTCTGAAATTGCAGTCGACCCATGAGGAATCTTCACTATGAAGTTCTCCAATTCCTCCTCTACTTCAACCACAACTTTCATCTTCCTTGATGCGACAACCATCTTGGTCGACTGTCTTGAAACATTGGGAATTTCAGTCGAAACCACTTCCTTCGACATTGAGACTACTTCTTGAACTTCAGGCTCATTTTTTGGACTTTCTACTATTCCTCTTAGTCTTCATCTCCTCAAGTGATGGCACCTTGAACCGACCCGACATAATTTCAACTGCGCATAAGATTTCTTCAGGTGTTAGTGGCTTTAAAAATAGCAGCCTTCCGAAAGCCAATCGACACGACCAAGTGCCCAATATGACGACCAAAATTTATCTACAATGAGCCAAATGAGTACCTTCTAAAGAAAAAATCTCTCTCCACATTGAGGTCAATCTCAGTCTCCTTTCTTCCAAAACGGCTCTCCAATTCCTGTCATGGGCAGACATACTAAGGATGAATTTTATATTTGAGACTACTCGAATGGTTGTATCAAAAGTTTAGTTACCCTAAAAACCTATAAAGCGAAAGATGGAAACTTCAGTCATAGGAACACGATATGAAAATTTAGAAAATGAGAGTAAAACACTCACTCGACGATTTCTAGTGCTCTAGAATACGACAAGCCCGAATCGACCCAAAAACACTCTCCCTCTTACAAAGAAGTAAAATTTCTGCCAATCCCCTCATCATTCATTGAAGCCCTAACACCAAATGCTCATTCTTCTGACGAAGATACAAGTGGTATATCCCATTCTCTCTCAAAAACTCATTCATGTAATATGTATGCAGCAAGTCCCTCACCTCAAACTCAATCCCCAACTCAAACGCCATGCACTCAATCGACAACAAAATTTTCCATATGTTTGGCATTAATTGGGACGAGGCCAACTCGTAATGGTTCAACACTTCCCATAGTAAGTTGGGTATTGGGAACCTAAAGCCATTAGCAAATGGGTGCTCATAAAACCTAATCCAACCATGTACTTTGTAATTTATTCTCTCAGTCGACGTCGCTAATATAACTTCTATAGATCGAGGAAACATGTACTTCAACTTCATCTCTCTCATTGATTTTTCGGTCACTCGACTGGCTGGATTCCTTGTCAAGATATTTGTCGATTCACTTGTACTTGGGGCCCCACTCGACTCCCCAATGGCTGGAATTATCCTATGTGGTGCTACGTCGGTTGGTATTCCTAAAAGTGGCTCGAATACTGTTAGAATCCCAGCCTCTCCAAAATCCTCACACGACCAACTTAATGCCTCATCCCCAGTCGACTCAAGACTATATAATGAATACTCACTCGATATTGACTCAAACGATTGCACAATGTTCAAACCTACTGTAACATCCCAGATTTTCGGGACCGTTCTAGAAGATTCCCGGACGGTTGTTTTAGTTCCTGAGCTTTATGATGATGAAGAATAAGAGTTTAAGTGATGTCTTATGGGTTGGAATATTAGATTATAAATTTTCGTCGCGTCGGAAAACGCGGAGGATCAAAAGTCAGTTACGCGATTTTCGTAAAACGCGTAAAGTTTGCGGTTTTGGTCACGAAGAGAGAAAACGAACTACGATCAAGCTGATTTTTAGACCATCGGACTCGGTTTTCCGAGACGAACAACTTTCGTGTTGAGCACGTTTCGAGAATCACATCAGAAGGGCTCCGAATTTGTGATATTCCAGAAAGTTCCAGAATATGGGCTGATTTGTAATTTTCGCGAGGGCTTATATGATATTTTACAGCCTTGTATATAAAGCCTTGAAGTTTTAAGAAATGGCAAAATTGGCAAACTTCCCTTATTCCCTTCACCCGCCCCCCTTCACGCCCATGGAAGAGAACCCGACGCCGGCACCAGCTACGGCCACCTCAGGCCGGTGCACCGGTGCCAGTGGGACCGTCTGCCTCCGGCGCACGCTTTGGTGGCCGGCGTCGACCCTTTGGACGCCGGTAGCAGCAGCGGCGAGAGAGAGATGAGCGTGAGATGGATTAGCCGATCCCGGCTCGTCGCTTCGATTCACGACCCGAGCCACCTACCAAATCGAAGCCCTCGACGAGTACTACGAGTGTGCGGAGTCGATTTCTCCAAACAACGGCCGGTTGCACGTGAAACGAGGAAGAAAGCGTAGGTGAACAGTAAACCCATGTCGAACAGTAGCTCCGATCGGAATTCCTTCGACACCAGCGCGTTCATATGGCCGTTGGGAGTCCGAATATGGCCTCGAAATTTCGGTACGACTTTCCGTTCAAAATTTCTTATTTCAAAGTATATCGATTTGTATTCGGATGTTTCCGGTAGTTCCGTAGTTTAGCGAATTGCTTTTATATGAATTGGATATGTTTTAATATGTTAAAACGATAAATGTGGTAAAATTCAGGGAGAATCGGACGAGATATGATCGATCCGGTAGAATTAGCGAGATTCCGGTAAAACGGAGTTTCTCGCGCGATTGAGCGTAGATGATCGTAAACATAGTTATGATGTAAATATGGTATTTCGAGGGTAATTAGGTAATTTTGGATTAGATCGGAGGGTTCAAGACCCTTCCATAGCGTTTGCGGAAACTTTTCCGTAAGTTTTACCGCAAACGCGTAAAATGAGAATATGACCCATCTAGCTAATTTAGAATAGCATGTAAGCATGTATTAGAGTAATGAAACTTAAACCGTAGAGTCGGTGAGGATTTGAGTATTCCGAGAAAATCCGTAGTTTATTGTAGATGAGTAGAAAGTTCCGAAAATAGCGGTTCTGACAGATGTTGTGATTTATTTTGGCAGATCGGACCCGGATCGCGGGCATTCGCTTAGCCAGGTAAGTAACTCATGCTTCTAATACTTAAAAGACCTAGTAATGTTCAAAGGTAGTTATGTAGTAAAGTTATGTATGGTTTATGCATGAAACGGGTATATACTTCATATTTAAAGTTGAGTGTGGAAGAAAGAAGCAGTTGTAATTAGATACACATATAGACAAGAATAAGCAATTATAAGCAGAAGTATGAGTAAGAGATAAGTATGAGAATATAGAAGAATAGAGACACATATGCAAGTATAAACCAGTGAGTATATTAATATAAGAACATATGAATAAGGTCATAAATATAATTTATTGAGACTTGGGTATGGGGGATGTAGAAACTACACCCTAGGGAATGAGATTAAAGTTATAAATGAGATAAACATATTGAATTAGTGATATGAATGAAAGTCTGTATTTTATGCATTGTATAAGAATATTAGCATGCATGAGTAAATAAAAAAAAAAACTAGTGAGTACTGATACATGTATATAAGATGGTAGAAATCATAAATGAGTAGCATATGCATGGCATGAGGATATATAAAAGTTTATGACATGAGATCCCGGAGCACAAACTAACAGTTAGGAAATGGAAAATAAGTTTAAGAATTAAGAAATTGAGACTCGTTTACGTTTGAAGTCCGAGATAGTAGAAGAGCTTCGATTGTGTGTGTATGAATATAAGATATTACATGTGTGGAGTTGGAATGGCATATGAAATAATATATGTCTATGATTTAGAATTTTGGTTTTATGAGTATATATCGAGTGTATGTGTATAAAGTATATGTAGGTGTTCGTTTGTGGTAGTCTAGGGGTGATAAACCATATAAGTGTTAATGTCAGCAAAGTATATTGATAATAGTATGGATATATGGATTATATGATCATTAGAGAAGAAAGTATGTAAGACTAGAATTCGCATATTATAAACTATGAGTATGCTTGAATGTGTTTATATGCATATGTGGCATTACGAGAAAGCATCTGCATGTGTGTGGGTGTGTGTACTAAAGTTTTCAGTGGTTGAGCAAAAGATAAGAATGTTTTCAAAGCTTTCAAATGTTCCAAAGAAAAATTTCAAATGCTTTTGAAAAGAATCATATTTCAGAAAATGTTTTCACAGTTTGATTTACAGATTATGGTTTTATATTTTTGGGCATGAGGTAAAAACTCACCCCAGTATGTAACTTGAGATACAGTTCGGAATTGACGGATATCATATGGATTCGGGATTTGGGATTTGACCCATCCCAGTTGTACATTGTTGGAATTGACGGATTTATATACATGTGCACATGTGGAGGATTGAGGGGACGCTCTCAGATCCTCGAGCGGGACTAGGGGACGGCAATACGTAACACCCCTAGATCCTAAGCGCTCAGATGGTACATTCCTGGGCGGAGATTTGGTGGCATGGGGAACGGCGATACGTAACGCCTCATGTCACCATCAGGGTGTTTAGGGGGACGGTAATACGTAACGCCCCTAAACACTGGTGTATTCGGGGGGACGGCGATACGTAACGCCCCTGAACACCAGATGGATACTTTGGTACAAGATGACCGTATATTGATTTTCAGATTTCATTTTTCAGATCTCAGCTTTCAGATACAGTTTTCAGAAAGAGCCTTTAAGAAAAGAAAGTCTTCAGAAATATCGGTTTTACGAGTGATTCAGAGTTTTAAAGCAGAAACTAGTTTTCAAGTAACGCCTTCAGAAAAGAGTTTTCAGAAAGAAATTTTTTTGATAAAGAATTCAGAAAGAGTTTTCCGAAAACAGCATTTCAGAAAAGATTTCAGAAGTATCTTATAAAAGCATTTCCATGTTAAGTAGAGTATGGTTTACAAGTTACATATTTAAATCATATGTTTTAGTTATCATTTAAAAGCATTTAGCTGACATAAATGTTTGTGACATGACTGCATCCGCATGTACATATGGTTAATCTTGTATGGAACACGTTCATATAGAAGTATCACGTTGTAAATACGCGTGCATAGTAGCATGACCTTATTTGAATGAATACGTATTAATGATGATTATATGAGATGCTTACTTACTTAGAAAGAACATACTGTAAGGATGCTAGACTTGATGAAATGGTAACACATGCATGTAACTATGAGTAGTGGATTTAATAGTTAACAAAAATAAGATGTTAGATATCCGATTTGACGATATTTCAAGATAATGGAAGAGAGAAAGTTATGATAAATACTTGAACCTGATTAGTAACAAGTATAGAGAGTATACATAATTTAGTGTTATGCTCCAGTAGTACGATGGAACTTCTCGTGGTGGTGATATAGGAATATATGTATATATACACATATGTAATATAGAAGTTTGATAGTGTAATAGCAAACAGAAGTTGGCAGGTGTTGATCAGTTAAGGTACAATACAAGTGTCAGGTTTGTGAAATGAATAAGGAATAGACATTTAATTAAAACTTTATAACTATTTGCATGATTACTTACTGAGTCATTAGGACTTACACCACCACAGTTTGTTAGTTTTGCAGGTCAGTAGCAGTCATACTGAGCCAGCAGGATTTTGGTGAAGACTTTGAAGATAATGGATCTCCCCAATTGCAGTCAAGAGAGTTTTTGAGTCCTGGTCGAGTTATGGGTCCTCACGGCCGTTGTCCTTGTATTTGTATTTGTATTTAATGTGTATAAATCATGTAATAGCATAGTTTCATTTTGAGTTTTGGCCGGAGGCCAAGTGGTTTACATTTTGTTCATTGAGTTCAGGCATGAGGCCTTGATGTTGTGTTACCGGCCTGAGGCCGAGATTGTTGTGTTCTTATTGTATATGGATGCTGGGCTACAGGCCAGGTTGCATGATGTTACGAATACATCATGCCGAAATTTCGTTGGAACCAGAGGCTTATGGAGATGGGTTTTCCTATCTCCTGCCGGTAGCATCCTGGCCTAGGCAGGATGTTACAAAGTTGGTATCAGAGCATGGTTTAAGAGTCGGAGTCAGTAGCATGGTCTAGAAGTCAGTGACTGCAATTGTGGGGATCTAGCTGTCGGAGATTGTCTTCAATTTGGTAAAGACCACGTAGGTCTTTGTATGTATCTTCTATGATAGTTTGATGTGACTTGATTCTATTATACAGTGCTTTGATTGCTTGGATATGAGTCCATGGAGAATAATGGAATCACCATCCGGTGTGAACCGGGAAAATGAGATTTAAGGCCGCACTCACCCCTCGCAAGGAAGACCTCAAACCGTTGGGTTCAGAATGGTCCCTTACTTATGTCACTTGTAATGAAAGGATTTGTGTAATAATTTAATCAAGCTTAAGTAACACTTATTTCCAAGAGTATCATGCTTCTAAATTCATATGCGCAAAGATAAAACTTACACCTAAATTTGCATATATTTCTCATCTAAGATTGCATGCTTGAAAATACATCAAAGTAGCAACGAACATACAACTTCATTGGCATATTGTATTCATGGAAACACAAGCACACACTAACCACGCAAGCACACATAAAAGCGAATCAAATAATAGTGAACATGTGATTTCATAGACATATCATACTTATACGTGCGGAAGCATAAACAAATAGCCATTACATGTCCATGCGTAAATAAAAGGGTCAACTAAGTACATAATGCAAAAAGACACTTAATGATGTAATTAGGCATTAAAGTAAGCATGCTATGACGTGGTGCAAAAGAAGATAACTAATATGGACACAAACACACATGTGAGCACTTTTCCAAGTGGTACGTGGAATTGTATCCCAAGTACAGACCGCACAACCGTCCATTCGGAATCGGCTACGGAATTTATGTATGGGTTTCCATCCGATATACCATAAGAAATAATACTCAAATGCTATCATGACATGGATATATGAATTGTAATACATTAAGCCAAGACTAAGAGATATATGATGCAATCAATATATGAAAGACGCGGCAAATATCGTGGTAAAGGTAGCCTTTTAGGCTTTTCTTTCCCCAAATGGAGAACCTTTTTAGTCCAACACAATAAGCCCATGCGCTTTTCATTACAATGCGTACAAAGATAAAAATAACTATATGAAACTTCGTATACCCGATTGAACACATCTTACATTCAACCGAATATAAATCAATCGGCGCGGCAAAGCATCGTGGTAAAGGGTTTTAACCCCTCCAAATAGGGGACCTTTAATCCGACTTACTAAGCCCATGCGCTCGATCACATCATGCATACAAAGAATAAAGACAATAATATCAAACTTAGTATGCCCGATTGAACATATCTTACATTCAACCGAACACACATCAACCGGCGCGGCAAAGCATCGTGGTAAAGGGTTTTAACCCCTCCAAATAAGGGACCTTTAATCCGACTTACTAAACCAATGCGCTCGATCGCATCATGCATACAAAGAATAAAGACAATAATATCAAACTTAGTATGCCCGATCGAACATATCTTACATTCAACCGAACACACATCAACCGGTGCGGCAAAACATCGTGGTAAAGGATTTTAACCCCTCCAAATAGGGGACCTTTAATCCGACTTACTAAGCCCATGCGCTCGATCGCATCATGCATAAACAAGTAACATGCTGAATTTAAATGACGAATAATAAATCAAAGCAACATAAAACAAAAGAAAGTGTCGTTTACTCAAGCGGTACGTGGAGTTGTATCCCGAGTACAGATCATACTACCGTCCATTCAGAATCGGCTATTGTACGAACCAAAATTGGGCCAAGGATAAAACCGTCTTTTACCTCAAAAGCCCAAAATAGTGTGCAAAGCCCAAAATGGTATGCAAACCCCAAAATTAAAGACTAGGCCCAAAAAGATTTCTATTATTGTATTACAATTAAGTCATAAGCTTAAATACAAAACCCCCTAATTATATCAACTACTCTTCTTCTACTTTGCCCGACACAAAAATTATTCCCACCTGCTCAGACTTTCTATCAAATACACAAGGCACGTGGTGGGACTTACGCCAGCTGCCAAGATGATAATTTTCATCTATAAATAGGAACGAAATTCGAGAAATAAGGCAGAGCTTAACTTCTTTCATCCAAGTCTGATACAATTTATTCGAATATTGGTTCTATTCTCCAATTCTAAAAGTATTTTGTCATTGCCCTCACGGCCATCCAAACAAAGTTGAGGCAATAATAACCTCAACTTCACTTTTTACATATTTATTGATCATTTCATACTACTGACTTGGGCGTCGGAGTGTCCCCGGTACCTACCACACCGGTGGGCAGTCTACTCTCATTCATTCTTCTTTGTTTTGGGATCGTTAGTGCCCTATTTCCAAATTCTGATTGTGGACCTCGGCCGAATTCCAGCATCCACAATTTGGCGCCCACCGTGGGGCCCTAGCGATAATTTACAGACGAAGATTTTGTATTCTACCAACACTCACAGCTTAGTCACTCATGACTTCAAGCAATGAACAGACACCTGATCCAGTGACATCACAACTGGCCATACTACATGAAAGATTGAAAGCTTTGGAAGAGGAAAATCTAACCATACGTAATACCAACATGAACCTTCAAAAACAGTTGGAGTTAGTTTCATCACCATCCCGGCATCATGATATCTCAGATCAGCCCAATAACCGTATCACTCCAGTTAATCTCTTGGGAGCATTTAACGAAACAACAGATAACATTCCATCAAATGATGAGGACCAGAGGGACCTGCCAAATTCTCCCATCAACCAAGCTCAACAAGTTGCCATTGCTATGAGAAGGGAAATGAAGGAATTTAAAGAAGCGATCATGACCAGCCCCACCAGGAGTGAAACTACCAATAAAGAAGAGCAGAGCTGGAACCATTTCTGACACCCCTTCACGGAAAACATCACATCCGTTGAGTTACCGCGGAAGTTCAGCCCACCAGACATGAAACTATATGATGGATCCACTGACCCAGACGACCATGTTATCCATTACAAATACAAAATGATGTCAACTGGCTTAGCTCCTCTCCAATGGGAAGCAGGTATGTGCAGAGGATTTGGAGAAACTTTGGGAGGCCCCGCCCTTACGTGGTTCATCAACCTACCATACAGATCCATCAAGTCCTATCAACAGTTAGCAGACAAGTTTGTGGAGCATTTCGCCAGCTCTTGCAAACTTGAAAAACTACTGACGACCTTAGTACCATCCAGCAACGAGGGGAGAATCCTTGCGAAGCTACGTGGCCCGCTTCAACAAGGAGAGGATAACAATTCCAGATCTACATCAGCCGACTGCTGTGGAAGCTTTCAGAAACGGGTTACTTTGTGATAGCGGACTCTATAAAAAAGTTAACCAAATTTCGATGCTACACGATGGACCAGGCCATGGCACGAGCTCAAGTCGAAATCAGGTGGGAAGAAGACAAGAGGAATAAAAGGAAAGATAATTCCTCCAATGTGCAGAATGAAAGAACCCTCACACTTCCAAACGACATAAAGAATTTGCAAGAATGATACCCAGGCATCATTCAGAGAAGAGGGGTCACCCAAGGAAAGAACATCAGTCCCTCCGAAGAGACTTTGATCGAAGACCTCTGCCATACAAAGCTCAGGAAAGAGTTCAGGTAGAAAAGCCAAGACTCCCAGATTACAATTTTTCTATTTCTCCAGGAGAATTAGTTTTGGTACTAAAAAAATGGGAAATGAAGTAAGATGGCCTCCACGCAACAGAGAAAATTTCAAAAAGAAAGACACAAGTAAATGGTGTGAATTCCATCGAGACTACGGCCATACAACGGCTGAATGTGTGGCATTAAGATTAGAAGTCCTCGAGCTGCTGAACAAGGGATTTCTAAGGGATTTACTTACAGAGAAAGGGAAAGCTACCTTCGCTCAGAGAAGTGAGAGGGATGGACATGAAGAAGCACCAATTCCACCACCACCAATCGACAACACAGTGAATTTCATTTCAGGAGGATCGGAGATCAGTGGAGTTTCATATTCAGCGGCCAAACGACATGCCAGGGCTATCATGTCAAACACTCATCATTCCACAGTATCTATGGAGAAAAAGTTTACAAACCTGATGATGGAGTTTCCAGACGACAGCAATTCCGGAAGTATGAACCCTCATCATGATGCTTTAGTGATCTCCCTACAGGTGGCGAATTTTATGGTCAAACGGATTCTGGTAGATACTGGATCTTCAGCCAACATCATCTTTGCAACCGCCTTAGCGGATATGGGAGCTGAACTGGGGAAAGTTAACAAACGAACAACGGTGTTAATCGGATTCAGTGGTGAGCAGAAATTTACTTTGGGAGAAATAAGTCTTCCAGTCTACGCAGGAGGAATCAACCAAATGACTACTTTCCTAGTCCTGGATTGTCCTTCAGCCTACAATCTTATCATCGGTAGGCCATGGATTCATGAAATGAGGGCTGTGTCATCCACTTATCATCAAACTCTAAAGTTTCCAACGAAGTGGGGGGTTCAGGAAATAAGGGGTGATAGGACTGCCTCGAGAGGATGCTACCAGACGACAATGAAAGCTAAGATCCACTCAGCATAGCAATTACAGAGCGGACCTCATTCTTTGGAGCCTACACTCCCAAGTATTGAAGAACTGGATGAGGTCCAAATTCATCCAGAACATGCAAATCACAAAACTCAATAGGAGCAAATCTGGATCCCAAGCTTCGAGCAGACTTGAGTGAATTTTTGCAAAAACAACACGACCGATTCGCATGGTCGCATGAAGATATGACAGGGATTGACCCTGGGTTGATCACCCATCAACTCCACGTAGATCCAGACTACCCTCCAGTCCGGCAAAAAAGAAGAAGTTCGCCCCAGAAAGGAATCAGATTATTGATGAAGAAGTCCAAGTTGTTACAAAATGGTGCCATTAAAGAAGTGCAGTTCCCAGACTGGTTAGCCAATGTGGTGGTAGTACGAAAGAAAAATGGAAAGTGGAGAGTTTGTATTGACTTCACAGATCTGAACAAAGCATGCCCGAAGGATTCTTTCCCATTGCCACATATCGACCAAATGGTTGATGCTACAGCCGGACATGAATTGTTAAGTTTCATGGATGCATATTCTGGATACAACCAATCCTTATGCATTCAGACGATCAAGAGAAGACAGCATTTGTGACCAACAAAGGCATTTTTTTACAAAGTAATGCCTTTCGGCCTCAAAAATGCGGGAGCTACGTATCAAAGAATGGTCAACAAGATGTTCTCTCAACAGATTGGGAAAACAATGGAAGTTTATGTAGACGACATGCTGGTGAAATCTTCGAGATCGACCAGCATCTGCAGCACTTGGGAGAAGCATTCAACATAATGAATAAGTATGGGATGAAGTTGAACCCAACAAAATGTGCATTTGGAGTAGCCTCTGGAAGTTCTTGGGATACGTTGTCACGCGACGAGGCATTGAAGCAAATCCTGATCAAATCAAATCCATACTTGAAATTCCCTCCCCTACCTGCCCAAAAGATGTCATGCGGCTAGCAGGAAGAATTGCTGCTTTAAACAGATTCATCTCCAAGTCTACAGACAAGAGTTTTATGTTCTTCTCAGCCATTAAGAAAGCAAAAAACTTTGAATGGACTCCAGCCTGTGAAGAAGCTCTTAAAGAACTCAAGCGGTACTTAACGTCACCACCATTGTTGTCAAAACCACTCGACAACGAAAGACTTTTCCTGTATTTAGGAGTCTCAGATCAAGCTGTGAGCGCTGTCTTGATCAGAGAAAAACAGCACCCAACTTCCAGTCTACTACGTAAGCAAGGCATTGCTCGATGCGGAATCACGTTACTCACATTTGGAGAAACTAGTATTGGCCTTGGTAATGTCAGCAAGGAAGCTACGACCATACTTTCAAGGACACCCGATCACAGTTTATTCAGAGTATCCCCTAAGGAGCATTCTTCATAAGCCGGAGTTGTCTGGAAGATTAACGAAATGGGCGGTCGAATTGGGAGAACACGACATCACTTACCAGCCCAGAACACAATCAAATCTCAAGCGTTGGCTGACTTTGTTGCTGACTTCAGTCTCAATCAGAAGGTTTCAATAGATGTAGAAGTCAGTTCAATCCAGACCACATCACTTTGGAAGCTTGCAGTCGACGGTTCCAGCAATAAGAAAGGATGCGGTCTTGGGGTGGTGATCACTACTCCTGATGGAGATATACTACGTCAAGCAATCAAATGTGGATTCAGGGTTACAAACAATGAGGCAGAGTATGAGGCGTTGATAGCAGGAATCAGTTTGGCTAAAGAACTTGGAGCAAGCAGAATAGAAGTGGTATCAGATTCTCAACTGATAGTCAACCAACTCCAAGGTTCATATCAAGCACGAGATCCTCAAATGTCATCCTACTTAATGAAAGTGAAAGAAATCCAGTCGACATTTGAAGAGTTTACAATAACCCAAGTTCCGAGAAGCGAGAATACTCAAGCAGACGCATTGGCTACCCTTGGATCGACGATGCGTGGGGATAAACCACAATCCATTCCGGTAGTGTATTTGAATTGGCCAGCAATTTGGAAAGAGAGCAAGGAGATCACCACCATCACATCAAACGACTCATGGATGACGCCACTCATGAAATATTTGCAAGAAGGACTACTTCCAGAAGACAAAACGGAAGCAAGAAAGATTCAGAGACAGGCAGCAAGATTTACCATATTCAACGGACAGTTGTTGAAAAGGTCATTCTCTGGACCCTACTTAAAATGTCTTACTCATGATCAAGCACAACATGTATTGTCAGAATTACATGAAGGAGAATGTGGAAATCATTCTGGAGGACGTAGCCTCGCTTTACGCGCCCATTCGACTGGGTATTATTGGCCAACTATGAGAATTGATTCAGCTAATTATACGAAGAAATGCGAGAAGTGTCAAAGGTTCGCCCCGATTTCACATCTCCCTCCTGAGAAATTAAATCCCACTCTCTCCCCGTGGCCATTCATGAAATGGGGAATGGATATTGTGGGAAAGCTACCAACCGCCCCTGGACAACGAGTCTACATGCTGGCATTAACGGATTATTTTTCAAAGTGGATTGAGGCAGACTCTTTCGCCAAGATACGAGATAGAGAAGTTCAATCATTTGTCTGGAAGAACATCATATGTCGATTCGGCGTTCCCAAAGAGATTGTGACTGATAATGGTTCACAATTTATCAGCAATCATTTCCAAGACTTCTGCAAAAATTGGGGGATCAAATTGAGTTTTTCAACCCCTCGATTCCCACAAGCTAATGGTCAAGCCGAGTCTTCCAACAAAACAATTTTAAACACTCTAAAGATTAGAAAAAGCAAAAGGAGCCTGGGCGGATGAACTACCAGGAGTCTTATGGTCCTATAGGACGACTATCCGATCCTCCACAGGAGAAACTCCTTTCTCTCTTGCATTTGGGACAGAAGCGGTGATACCAACTGAAGAAACCATGCCATCTCCCCGTTACCAATGGCTCAGCGATGATGCGAATCAACAACTTATGAACTTTAAAACCTGGAAACACTCGAAGAATTGAGGGATCGTGCATCCATTCGACTAGCGGCGCATCAACAAAGAATGACTAGATATTTCAACAAAAATGTCAGAAGCAGAACATTCAAGGAAGGGGATTGGGTACTACGAAGAGTGTTTCAAAATACAAAAGAAGTTGGGGATGGAAATTGGGGCCAAATTGGGAAGGGCCATACATCATCACAAGAGTTGTTGGACACGGAGCCTACAAACTACATACAACCGAGGGGAGACAAATTCACAACAGTTGGAATGCAATTCACCTTAAGCGATTTTACCGGTAATTTATGTGTGCATTTATTTAAATTTGAAGATTCAAAGTGGTTTGCTCTTTTATGTATTGCTATTTAATATAAGACCCGTTTGAAATATTATCCCAAAATATCATTAAGTCTTCAATTTGTTCTACAAAAGGCGACAATAAAAAAATTAAAATTACAAAGAAATTCAAATTTCCGGAGCAGCTTCTTCCGGAATACGTTCAGCAACAACTTCAGGCGCAGGAATTTCTTGAACTTGACCAGTCGGCTCAACCTCCATTCGACTAAGTTCTTCATTCTTCTTGTCCATCTCTTGAACTCCAGCCGCTTCTTTGGCATCAGTTATTTCTTTCTCAGCCACTTTAGAGTCGACCTCTTCACCTTTCTCTTCCTCATCATCCTCGTTGGAAGAAATTCCTGCCAGTAATCGATCATACTCTTGAATCCATTTCTCTGGTTCCCAAGCTGCGGTATTCCCTTCAAGGAAATCCTTCATAAGATTACTTCGTTCTTTCATCATAGATTCGAGAGCAATCCTTCAAGATGCTCAAGTAACTCATCATTCTCCTTCTTTACATTTTCAAATGCATCCTTATAACCTTCAATTGTAACCTCAGAAGTTTCCTTTTCCATCTTAAGAGTAGCCTTCACCTCCTTCAACTCCTTCCAATTCTGCATTCTTTTTTCCAAGCGACTTCATTTGGACCATTTCCTTTTTCATTGCGCGAATGATTTTTCCATTTCTCTTTGCTTCCTGAGATTTGATTCACATACCGTTGCATGTGTAAGCTACACTCCATTGCCTGAAAAAAGCATTCGATTACGATCCATTCTACAAGTTATAAAAAAATTTTTTTTTATTTACTTTCTTACTTGGTAATTTAAAGCCGCAGCCTTCTTCATTGACTCGACGGGGCCTATTTTGGATAGCCTTTGTTCATCCTCTTCCAGCAGAAGCTTCTTGATAAAAGGATCAAGGCTTGATGGGTCAGAAATTGCAGTCGACCCTGATGGAATCCTGACAATTATATTGTCAATGTCCTCACTTTCAACCGTTTTCCTTTTTCCCCCTTTGATAATGATTTCAGTCGACTGCCATTTAGCCTTGGGAGTTTCAGTCGACATAACCTGTTGTAATTCAGCAACCTCCACCCCCGGCTCCTTTATCTTAAGCTTCATAGCCTTCTTTCGGCTTTTTAATTCATCAATTGATGCTACCTTTATTTGTCTCGACATCATGTCCTCTGCGCATAAAATTTCTTTTGGAGTTAAAGTCTTTATAAACAACACCTTTCCGTATAAAGCTCGAATCGACCAAGTACAGTAGATGACTTCCAATACGTGTTTACAAAGTGCCAAAGGGGTAGATGTACCTTATGATTCGAAGATTTCTTTCCACACTAATGTTGCCCTTAATCTCTTCTATACCAAGACTATTCTCCAATCTCTTTGTTCGGCGGGAAGGGCAATAAGAGCTTTAGTATTGGATAAAATTTGAGGTGTTTTGTCCAATAAACTGTTTCGAAATGGACCTGCAAAACAAACAATCTACACATTAGCGTCAAACGACAACAACATTGATAAGTTATCAATAATAGAAGGAACTGATACTCACTAAATACACTCCAATATTCTGAGACACGACCCATTCCTGTCGACCCAAAGATACCCTCATTCCTCACAAAGAAATAATCCGACTGCCAATTACCCCTATCGTTCGTTGGAAGCCCCATTACTATTTGTTCCCTCTTACGACGAAGATACAAAGTATACCTCCTTTTTCAGTTAAGTGCTCCTTTAGGTAGTATGAGTATACTACATCCTTCACCTCAAAAAACAACCCTTGCTCAAATGCTAAGCATTCAATCGACAATAAAATCCTCCAAGCGTTCGGCATCAGCTGTGAAGGAGCGATCCCATAATGATCCAAAACTTCCCAAGCTAACCTCGGAATGGGGAATCTAAGCCCATTAGAAAACGGTACTACATAAAATCCAATCCACCCAGGAATTTTATAGTCGATTCTTTCAGTCGGCATGGGTACTCTCAACTCCATTGATCTAGGAAATCTGTACTTACTCCTAATTTCCATCAGCATACCAGTCGTCATTCGACTAGCTGGGTTCTTGGTTAGCAAGTTGGTTGGCTCACTTGTGCTCACTACTCCACTAAACTCCCCAACTGCTGCCAATGATCTAATAGGAATTGCATGCACAGGAATTTCACGCGACAAAATGGTAACAGGTCCCTCCTCGGGAAATTCTTGACGCGACCAGTCTCTTAATAATTTCTCTTCTGTAGTTGATTCACTCGACGATACTTCTACAAATTTATCAATCTGTTCACCTAAACTTTCTAAAGATTCTCCACTCGACATATTCTACTCGACACTTTACAAACAAATATTTCTAAGATTTAGGTTTCTTAAGGATCAAATTCTACTCACCTCTCCAAACACAAATCCACCAAATAACGTATGATTTAAAAGATCAAACAACCTAATTTAGCTAAGAACAGTTTGAAGCTACTCTATGAATATTCAAAGGAAAAGAAGAACGCGCAGAGAGTTTTGAAGAGTACCTTGGAGCCTTGAAGTTTTTTCTCCCAACTCGTTGATCTTGTGAATGAAGCAAATGAACCCATCAAGCCACTCTTATACTACTTTTTTGGCGGTTCATTTCCCGCCAAAAGACTCCTCGTTATTCGCGTTAGGTTTTACTTCGTTAAACGACACGTGGAAGATCTAGGAAATATAAGATATTTCGTCGAATAGAATGATGAATTCTGGATTATCACAACTTGATATCACTTGCTCTCAGCAACCAAATTCTCCTCACTCACAACTGCCTTCACCATTTGACACGACATTATTAAATATGAAGGTCGCTTTCATTCAAGAAAAACAAATTGGGAAACCCCCGGTGCATGCCTTATAATCACTCGACACATGATAAAAATATTGAATAGATTATGCATTCGACACATTTCAAGTGGAACTCCTGAACCTACATTCGGTTCAGTCGACCAAGGGACATTCCCCATGACTCTAGTCGAGTCAAGTGAAACTCCTGAACCTACATTCGGTTCTGTCGACCAAGGGACATTCCCCATGACTTGTGAAGTCAAGTTGAACTCCTGAACCTACATTCGGTTCAGTCGACCAAGGGACATTCCCCATGACTTGTGAAGTCAAGTTGAACTCCTGAACCTACATTCGGTTCAGTCGACCAAGGGTATTCCCCATGACTTGTGAAGTCAAGTGAAACTCCTGAACCTACATTTGGTTCAGTCGACCAAGGGACATTCCCCATGACTCTAGTCGAGTCAAGTTTAACTCCTGAACCTACATTGGTTCAGTCGACCAAGGGACATTCCCCATGACTCTAGTCGAGTCAAGTTAAATCCTGAACCTACATTCGGTTCAGTCGACCAAGGGACATTCCCCATGACTCTAGTCGAGTCAAGTTTAATCCTGAACCTACATTTGGTTCAGTCGACCAAGGGACATTCCCCATGACTCTAGTCGAGTCAAGTTTAACTCCTGAACCTACATTCGGTTCAGTCGACCAAGGGACATTCCCATGACTCTAGTCGAGTCAAGTGAAACTCCTGAACCTAAATTTGGTTCAGTCGACCAAGGGACATTCCCCATGACTTGTGGAGTCAAGTTTAACTCCTGAACCTACATTCGGTTCAGTCGACCAAGGGACATTCCCATGACTCTAGTCGAGTCAAGTGAAACTCCTGAACCTACATTCGATTCAGTCGACCAATGGACATTCCCCATGACTCTAGTCGAGTCAAGTTTAAATCCTGAACCTACATTCGGTTCAGTCGACCAAGGGACATTCCCCATGACTCTAGTCGAGTCAAGTGAAGTGAACTCCTGAACCTACATTCGGTTCAGTCGACCAGAGGATGTTCCTCATTACTTATGTCGAGTCAACCGTACTCATGGATCTTCATAATGATCAGACGATCAGGAGTCGATCCTCATAATGTTCATGTCGAGTCAAGATAAGGTCCTAGACTTTTTCTTCCAGTCGACCAAGGGACATTCCCCATGACTTGTGAAGTCAAGTGGAACTCCTGAACCTACATTCGGTTCAGTCGACCAAGGGACATTCCCCATGACTCTAGTCGAGTCAAGTGAAACTCCTGAACCTACATTCGGTTCAGTCGACCAAGGGACATTCCCCATGACTTGTGAAGTCAAGTTGAACTCTTGAACCTACATTCGGTTCAGTCGACCAAGGGACATTCCCCATGACTTGTGAAGTCAAGTTGAACTCCTGAACCTACATTCGGTTCAGTCGACCAAGGGACATTCCCCATGACTCTAGTCGAGTCAAGTGAAACTCCTGAACCTACATTCGGTTCAGTCGACCAGAGGATGTTCCTCATTACTTATGTCGAGTCAACCGTACTCATGGATCTTCATAATGATCAGATGATCAGGAGTCGATCCTCATAATGTTCATGTCGAGTCAAGATAAAGTCCTAGACTTTTTCTTCCAGTTGACACAAGTTGTATGATATGTACTCATGAATCTTCATAATGTTTAGTCAACCAGGGGACATTCCCCATAAGTCAAGTCGATTCAAAGTCTAGGACTAAGACTTCCTCTGCCCAGGTGATACATGCGATATATTCCAAAACTCACATTTTGCACATACTCTTACAAACCATTCGACAGAAAGTGATTCATTCTCATCACATGCTTTTATGATTAGTATCAAACGACACAAATGTATATACTCTCTAAAACAAAACTTTTTGACTTAGAGAGTAAGGGACAAAATGTACGAACCAAAATTGGGCCAAGGATAAAACCGTCTTTTACCTCAAAAGCCTAAAATAGTGTGCAAAGCCCAAAATGGTATGCAAACCCCGAAATTAAAGACTAGGCCCAAAAAGATTTCTATTATTGTATTACAATTAAGTCATAAGCTTAAATACAAAACCCCCTAATTATATCAACTACTCTTCTTCTACTTTGCCGACACAAAAATTATTCCCACCTGCTCAGACTTTCTATCAAATACACAAGGCACGTGGTGGGACTTACGCCAGCTGCCAAAGATGATAATTTTCATCTATAAATAGGAACGAAATTCGAGAAATAAGGGCAGAGCTTAACTTCTTTCATCCAAGTCTGATACAATTTATTCAGATATTGGTTCTATTCTCCAATTCTAAAAGTATTTTGTCATTGCCCTCACGGCCATCCAAACAAAGTTGAGGCAATAATAAACCTCAACTTCACTTTTTACATATTTATTGATCATTTCATACTACTGACTTGGGCGTCGGAGTGTCCCCGGTACCTACCACACCGGTGGGCAGTCTACTCTCATTCATTCTCCTTTGTTTTGCAGGATCGTTAGTGCCCCTATTTCCAAATTCTGATTGTGGACCTCGGCCGAATTCCAGCATCCACAGCTATAAAATTTATGTCCGGGTTTCCATCCGATATACCGCGAGAGCTGACACATCTTTCATTTTATTCCAAGGCCACAACATACAATATTTCGTAATATATGCATATTTATCTACTCAAGGGCCACAACATGCATTTTAACATAATAATCATGCGAACAATACTCGATAAATAATAAAAATAAAACTGAAAACGAGTGTGAAAAATACCCTCAGGTCTAACATTTTTTACCGACTTCGGACTTGTGTTTCACGGAGATCGGAAGGGTTAAAGCGCCTCAACTTCTCCGGTTCACTGGTTTAACGTCTTAGCTCACTGTTTTGCTGTTTTACTTGCTGTTTGGTCTCCGTTTTTCTACTGTTTTCACTGTATTTATGCTCACTGTTTCAGGTCACTACTTTGGCATTTTAGTGGACTGTTTTGAGTGTTTTTTAAAGGCTTTAGGTGCAATTTTTTTTGTGATATCTTAAGGATTAAAAGTGCAGTTTTTTTATTACTGGTTTAAGTGATTTAGGGGGCTGTTTTAAGGTGTTTTTGCTGCTGTTTGGGCGTGTAAAACATTGCAATTTTTTAGTGATAATAGCGTGTTATACAATGCAGTTTTTGTGTTCACTGCAGTGCGGTTTTTGGTTGTAATTTTCGGTGATGGAGGGCTTCTGTATAGGGCTGGTTTCGGTGGCTTTAGGAGGGTATAAAGGCTTGTTATTTTCGGCTATGGAGGGGTTGAGGAGGGTGATGTGTTCGGCTATGGAGTGGAGGAGATGAAAATAATATTTTTTTGTTACTTACTCTTGTGATTGGCGTGAATGGAGAGCTTGGAGGGGGGGTGGAAATTCTTTGCTTCTTTGTTTCTTGTGATGGGCATGAACTAGGAGAGGGGGATGCCTTGGAAAAGTGTGGTTTATATAGAGAAGGGCTAGAGCTTCACCTTGTCTCACAAGGAAGGGATTTGATTTTGTGTTGAGCAAGGAAAGTCAAAGATTGAGGGGGGACAAATTTGGTTTAGATTAGGAATACAATATATTTGATTGGTTAGGATTAGGCATTTAATTTGTTAGATTAGGAAGTCAATATTTTTAATTTGTTATGATTGATTTTAATTAGGCATATCATCTTTTTAATTTAGTATGTAATATATTTGATTTATCTAAGTTAGGCATGATTTTATTTTATGTTTTATTTAATTTGGTAAATGATTTAATTCTTTATTTATTTAATATTTCATTTAGTTAATACTTAATTTAATTAATATTTGATTTAATTTGGGTGTGTATTAGGGTGAATGGGCGTGTGGGCCTTGGTTGGGCGTGTGGGGCCTTTGGTTGGTGGGTTTGGTTTGTGTGGGCTAGGTGTGTAGGCTTGCGGGGGTTTTAGGTCAAGGTCAAGGGGCTTGCGGGGATTTTGGGCCAAGGTTAGGTGATTTGTGAGTGTTTTAGGCCGGGAATAATTTTTTAAAAAGGACAGCCAACAAGTAACCCGAAGCTAAACCAACGAACTTAATCCGATTATGAGTCAATTCTTGACTCCTCCCTTCCGACATCCGTTTCCCGCGGCTTCCGTGACTTAAAAGGTAGTGCCTCCAACTGAGACTCATCATCGGGTTTCACATGCAAAAATACAATGCCTACAGTCGCCCCCACTTTGATGGGACTTGTGCAGTGTGTGACAGTGACAATCCTATCAAAGTACATGCAATGCATTTTCACTTACCTGGGTCGCCAGCTGTCTTCTGGTTTGCCTGCTGTGTTGAGTTGAGTTGATCTGGTTTTACCATTTTCGGTATGCTAAACCCCATTTCCGAGGCGTTGCTGAAGTGATGTCGATCCATTTTCGAACTGTGCTCCATTTTTGGAGTGCCATTTTCGGTGACTAATGAGATAATGGTCCATTTTTGAATCGTGCTCCATTTTCGGAGTGCCATTTTCGGTGAGATGAGATGATGGTCCATTTCGAACCGTGCTCCATTTTCGGAGTGCCATTTTCGGCGAGATGTGATAATGGTCCATTTCCGAACCGTTGCTCCATTTTCAGAGTGCCATTTTCGGCAAGTGATGAGATGATGGTCCATTTCTGAACCGTTACTGATGAGAGATACTCCATTTCTGAACCATGTCTGATATGAGAGTGATCCATTTCTGAACCATTGCTGAGGAGAGATAGTCCATTTCCGAACTAATACTGATATGAGAGTGGTCCATTTCCGAACCGTTACTGATATGAGAGTGGTCCGTTTTCGAACCGTTGCTGATGAGAGATAGTCCATTTCCAAACCAATACTGATATGAGTGTGGTCCATTTCCGAACCGTTACTGATATGAGAGTGGTCCATTTCGAACCGTTGCTGATGAGAGATAGTCCATTTCCGAACCGTTGCAGATGAGAGATAGTCCATTTCCGAACCATTACTGATATGAGAGTGGTCCATTTCCGAACCGTTGCTGATAAGAGAGTGGTCCATTTCCGAACCATTATTGATATGAGAGTGGTCCATTTCCAAACCGTTACTGATAATGATGTGGGCCCCGCCCCCAGAGTGCCATACCCGGCAAGATTAATACTGAACTGATGTGGGTCTCGCCCCCAGAATTCCATACCCGGCAGAAACTGATGCTGAACTGACTTAGGCATCGCCCCCAGAATTCTGTACCCGGCAGAAACTGATGCTGAACTGATGTGGGCCTTGCCCCCCAGACCGATACTGATATGGGCCTCACCCCCAGACTGATACTGATATGGGCCTCGCCCCAGACTGATACAGTGCTGTCACTGTTCCTGATTAGTTTATCTTTGCCGCTTTCTCTCTTTCTGCTTCAAAACCTGTGAATACAAAGCAAAACAAACACAAAAGAATGCAAAGTATGTTTCGTGTATGCATGCATGCATGAATGAGTTTCCTATCCCGTTGGGTTAGGTCTTCCGCCAATTCTTGCTCAGGCAAAGTACTGCTTCAACCTTTCCACTTTAATCAGCTCGGTGAACTCATTCCCTTCCAAGTCCGATAGGCTCACTGCCACATTTCCCAATTTCTGAATGATCATCATATCTTTTCTGCTTGCTGCTTTTGGGAATTCCCCGTGTTCTAAACATCAGTGAATTTCATAGTACCAAGGTTGAATGCTTTTCTCAAATATACTCATGTTTCCGGTTGAAAGGAAGAGATTCAGGCAAGTAAGCAAAACGAACGTCTTTATTATCATTAAGAAAAGGTTCGAACAAAGAGACAAAATCAATGTCTTTATTAAAAATGCAGGATCAAATAAACTATGAGGAATAACTTCATCATTCGCAGCATTGCCTTCTTCATTGGCCTATGGTTCTCCACCGTTGTCATTCCCTATTCCTATGAATGAAGCTGAGTGGTTGAGAGTTTGGAGGACAAGGGTTTCGGGTAGGCCAGAGTTGATCATGTAGTTGGGTAGGGGATTTCTGTGTGCGTTGGGTTGTTCTCTTTCTGGGTCAGGTATTTTGTGGGAGTCAATGAGGTTTTGGATCTCATGCCTAAGGCGGGTGCAGCTATCAGTTTCGTGACCTCTTCTCCAATGGAAGTGACAATACAGGCTTAGGTCAAGGTTGGGTGGTACAGGGTTTGGAATTGGTTTAGCCTCTAAGGGTTTCAGAAGTCCTTGCGCCTTCAGCTTTTCGAACACCCTTGAAAGAGGCTTACCAAGGTTGGAAAATTTCCTGCTTTTGATGGCAGTGACCTCAGCGGTAGCGGGCTTGGTCCCTGAAGGTCCCTCAATATTCCTTCTATTCTGGCCATAGAACTTTCTGTTTTCAGCCTCTTCTTCTTCAATATCCATAACCGTCTCCCTCAATTGTCAGAAATCCGTAATCATCGAAGTCATCCTCCGTAGCTTACCATAAATGGAGGGCTTAGTACCCTTGATGATCATTTTGATCTGGTCTTTCTCAAAGGGCCGAGTCTGTATCTTCAGAAGCTGGCTTCTCCAGCGGTCTACATACTCCTTGAAGCTTTCTTCCGGCTTCTGCTTAGTGTTCTCCAAATCACGGAGTGACAAATCAATCTCTAAGTCTGTAACATACTGCTTCAGAAAAGCATCAGCTAGTTCCCTCCAATCTTCCTTAACCTTCTTCTCAAGGCTATAATACCAAACCACATGTGCCCCCTCGAGTGACATCCCAAACATCTTTTGGACTTGGCGCTGTGATAAGCCCACCGAACTCATGACTGAGACATATTACTGCAGATGGACTCTCGGGTCTCCATTCCCATTAAACTTAGCTATGTCGAGCATTTTAAACTGAGTTGGCAGCTGTTCTCCGAAGGTCATTGCCTCATAATCTAATAACTCTTCATGTTTACCCCTCATTTTGTGGGTAACTGTTTCAACTTGATCCCGAAGCTTCTGAAATTTTGCCTGAGACCCAATCATTTTGCCTGTTACATACTCTGCCATGTCATCATTAAAAGTGGGGATATCATCCCCCAACCCATTCGGAGGCTCCTCGCGCCTCACATTCTCAGAATTTCCCCCAGCACGGGGTACAGCCATATTTGCCATGGCAGTGGTCAAGGTTTGCAACTATTCAGTAATCTTGGTGAAACCATTTTCCAACTGATCTATCCGGGATACCTCATTATCGGATGTACTCATATCTGTTACCGGTCTTTTAGTGAGTCTTCCCTCTTCCCTAACCCAACGGGAATCTATGATGGCTTTCAGAACACAAGGGTTAGCATGATGTATGTATGCATGAGGTGCATGAGATGCATGTAACATATATAACATACTAAATCAACTAAAATTTTCAAACAAATCGGCCCGTTATCATTTTAGAAGCTTTTGGGCTAACTGTCATAGGAGTGAACTCGTCCCAGTTCAAATGGCCCAACGAGTTCACATCTCATGGCAAGGAGCCCAACTAAATCCAAATGGTAATGTTCCGAACACAAGCACAAAGTGGCCCATCAATCACTTAGAAGCCTTTGGCCCAATCGTCATAAAATACGTTCTTGTCCCAGTTTAAATGGCCCAACAAGCCCATATCCCATGACAAATGGTCCAAATGGATCCAAACGACGATGTTCCCAAACACAAGCATAAAAGAAAGATAATGCAAACATAAAACAATGATTTCTACAGAATGGCCCATCAACATTTCAGAAGCCTTGGGCCTAGTGGTCATAAGGTACGAACTCGCCCCAGTTTAAATGGCCCAGCAAGTTCGCATTTCCGACAATAGTCCAACTGCATCCAAATGAGGATGGTCCCCAAGCACATACTCAAGGAAATAATTGTTACTTTAACCATAGAAACCCGGTATATGGGTGGGTTCGCAAGAGTGTAGACAAAGGCTCTCACCGGCGAAGGGTGGCCCACAACTAGGTCTCCCCAATCAAGGGTTCGAGCGACCAAGTGAGCGCACCTTTTTTTATACACTAAGGTACGTGCCAATGAGCTATGGTGTGTGACTGACTGTCAAATGGATTTCCCGTTGTAGATTCCCCAGAGGGAGGGTGGAGCGAGGCTCACTTAAATACCCAAGCCTCTTAGGCTCTTATCGCTTGGTGTCAGGAATAAACAACGAGTCCTCCAAATTAGTCCATCACAATAGGCTACGGGTAGATGGCTATATAGGTGCCTTCACAGCTTTTCCTTCTAGAAAGGTAGTGAATGAAAGAAGACATCAAACCATTACCTAGCCTCAAAAAGCCTTTGATTAAACCCCAATTTTATCCACTATAGACACGGTCAATTAGAACATAAATCCAAACATTACAAGACAATATTTCGGGGCTGATTCTCTATCCCCAGTGGAGTCGCCAGACTGTGGGACACAGAAACTGGGCGACGCATGCTGTCCCGGGCTCGCGGCCCGGTTGGGAGTACGGAGTAGCCCGCTGGGGACTAAACCGGAGAATAATGGAGTCGCCACCCGGTGTGAACCGGGAAAATGATTTAAGGCCGCACTCACCCCTCGCAAGGGAAGACCTCAAACCGTTGGGTTCGAAATGGTCCCTTACTTATGCCACTTGTAATAAAATGATTTGTGCAATAATCTAACCAAGTCTAGGCAACATATTTCCAAGGACAATTTTACTCCTAAGATCGCATGCATAAAATAAACCATTATAACGACAATATCATACAATAATCTCATGGCATACCTCAATTATAGAATGCGGAAAATAAAGAACAAAACTAAACATAATGCGAATTCCCAGCGCAAAATAAATGACTAATCATGCATGAAAATGAACAACTAAATGGGCTAAATCATGCTTAAGAACCGAGTAGCATACTAACGGCCTAATCATGCTTGAATACCATCTCATGAACACATCAAAATAATAACATGCGGAATTCAAGTAACGAATGACAAACAAATCAAAACAACATAAAACAAAATATGCGCCGTTTACTCAAGCGGTACGTGGAGTTGTATCCCGAGTACAGATCATACTACCGTCCATTCGAAATCGGCTATGAAATTTATGTCCGGGTTTCCATCCGATATACCGTGAGAGTTGACACATCTTTCATTTTATTCCAAGGCCACAACATATAATATTTCATAATACATGCATATTTATCTACTCAAGGGCCACAATATGCATTTTAACATAATAATCATGCGAACAATACTCAATAAATAATAAAGATAAAACTGAAAACAAGTGTGAAAAATACCCTCAGGTCTAACCTTTTATGTCGACTTTCGGACTCGCGTTTCACGGCCGTCGGAAGGGCTATCACTCCGCAACTCTCCGGTTCACTGGTTTAGCGTCTTAGCTCACTGTTTTGCTATTTTAGCTTGCTGTTTTACTGCCGTTTTGCTGCCCTTTTTTTGTCACTGTTTTTGGTGTTTTGGGCTACTGTTTTGGGTGTTTCTTTGTCGGTTAGTCAAGGCTATGCGTGAAGGTGGTGATGAGAGAGTGTTTAGGGTTTGAATTTTGTGAGTGTATTACCGTGTGAGAGTGTGAATGAGAGAGGTCTAAGGGTTGTTTTAGTGTGTGTTTTATAGTTGTCAATTAGGGTTAGGGTTTGCATGGTTTTTTTAAGGAAAGAAAATCAATTAATTTATGCATGTGTGGTATTTGATTTAAATAGTTTTGGTAATGATATTTATATTTTTGGTGGGTAATATTAAATTGGTGAGTGAATTATTTAAATTTAGGAAGTGATATATTTAAATTAGGAACGTGATTTATTAAAATTGGTAGGTGATTTAATTAATTTTGGTATTAGATTTTAATTAAATATTTGTTTAATTTAATTTAGATTTATTTTAATTAGCTTTTAATTTGATTTAAATTGGAATTTAATTTGTGTTGGATTTTAATTTAATTTCATTTAATTGGTTTAAACTAATTTAATTTAATTAGCTTTAATTCAATTTAATTTAATTGGTTTAAATTAATTTCAATTAGCTTTAATTTAAATTAATTAAATTTGTGACATGTATTTTAAATGTTTTAATTATCTTTGGATGGGCTTGGTGTAGTTTTGGGCCAAGGGTGTGTTTTAATAACGGAGGTCCAACAAGCGAGCCTGAAACTAAGCAAGCGACTAAAATCTAACAAAAAAATACCGTTTCCCTTCCGACGTCCATTTCCCGCAATATCCTTAACTAAAAAGGTAGCGCCTCCAACTGAGACTCATCATCGGGTTTCACATGAAAAAAATGCAATGCCTACATCGACAGAAAGGGTATATGTTCTTATAAGAGAATTTCTAATCCAGAACAACATGACATGGTTATCTAGAGGGCTATCAATTTCCCAGAAGACATATATCACATATGACAAGTATAAACATCATTATCTCGCTATTAACCATATTTGTGATTTCATACAGGCAATGTCATATGCTAAATGATTTTCATCCGACACGAAAATGTGAATACCACGGTAACATTAGCCAACCTCCAGAGAGTTCAGATGATCCAGTATCCAGATGATGGGTAAAAGTATTTTCTCCGTATTATTAACCATGATTCATGGTTTCAAGCTCGTGGGCAATGTCATATGACATAACTGAAGACCTGGACCTTCATCTAGTCCAGACGACGTTGAAGACTCATTTGGTCCTTCTCTAGACTAGTCGGCTGGAGGTCATCCTGAACCTTCATCTGGTTCAGTCGAATGGAACATTCCTCATAGCTCATGTCAAGTCAAGATCAAGACCTGGACCTCTATCTGGTTTATACGACATTGAAGTTTCCCCTGGTCCTTCTCAAGACCAGTCGGCTGGAAATCATCATAAACATTCATCTGGTTCAGTCAATGGGAATATTCCTCATGGCTCATGTCGAGTCAAGATCAAGACTTGGACCTTCAGCCAGTTAAGATGATATTGAAGACTCCCATGGCCCTTCTCAGGACTAGTCGGCTGGAGATCATCCTGAATCTTCATCTAGTTCAGTCGACGGGAACATTCCTCATGATCAAGACCTGGACCTTCATCTAATCCAAACGACATTGAAAATCCCATAGTCATTCTCAGGACCAGTCGGCTGGAGATCATCCTGAATATTCATCTGGTTCGGTCGACGGGAATATTCCTCATGGTTCATGTAGAGTCAAGATCAAGACCCGGACCATTATCTAATCTAGACGATATTGAAGACTCCATTGGTCCTTCTCAGGACCAGTTGGTTGGAGATCAACTTAGACATTCATCTGGTTTAGTCAACATGAATATTTCCATGGCCCATGTTGAGTCGAGGTCAAGGCCCGGACCAACATCTTATCTGGATGATATTGAAAACTCCTATGATCGATTCACAGATCATCATCGAGACTTGTCGACTAAGGATCATCCTAGATCTTCATAAGACCACTAACATAACCCAACGACATAAATATTAAGGTACGCTTACATGCTTTCATCTAGTCCCAGACGACATACTTGTCAAGTATTCTCCAAGTCAATGAGTCATTGACTTAGAGAATATGAGACAAACTGTACGGGCTAAATTTGAGCCAATAGAAAAATCATCATTTCACATCGGGCCCAATATCAGTATATAGCCCTTAAGAATAATATATTAATGAAACCCATGTCATAATAGCCTATAAAAAGAAGCATAATTCAGAGTCGCGATCATTCAAGCTTAAGTGCTCTTACTTGAGCTCAAAAATCATTTCGCCCTCTAAACACCGGCCCACTGCTCTCATGGCAGTCTATGAAGGTCAAGGTAACCTTGAACCTTGCTCTTCCTTATTTTCCACTTATCTTCACTATTGACTTATGTGTTGGAGTGCATACGGTACCCACCACACCGGTGGGTAGAAACTCCCCACTCATTCTACATTTGTTTTGCAGGATCGCTAGTGTCTCATCATACAAATTCTCAATTGTGGACCCAAGGCAAAATCCAATGTCCCCCCCCCCCACACACACACACATTGCATACTTCTATATTTAGTTACGATACGAATAATGTGCTTTAATTTTGAATTATAATAAATCTAACTTTTTTTGAACGTTGGAAACTACGCCGTCAAACCACTCGATCCGAGCTCAAACGGAGCAGGTAAACCCTCAACTGTCCTATACTCTTATAAGAAATGCATCCACTACACTCGAACTTGATTAATAGTTTAAGGGAAAACTTTAAATTTAACTAGATTACATCTTGCGTGTTGCTGTGAGTTTTATTTTAAAAAAATGAGTTCAAGACTTATAAAGATATTTATCTACTTACAATATTTCAATTATCTAAAATATTCAAGTAATATGTACCAAAACCGACTTAGGCCATAGAGTTAAGGCCACCATTCCACTAATATAGTCGTCTATCAAAATAACATAGTATTATTCTATTACTTATATTGTGTATTTTCAATACATCTCAATACTCATTTATACACGCATACGATCATAATGAGATGAGATACATGAATTAAGAAAAGTTATATTTGAGATTCATGAATTAAGTAATGAATGGATCAAGTAAAATTAGATTCGAGATTCATGAATGAATGAATGAATGATGAATGAATGAATTCAAAACTTTTAACACATATTTCAAGATTCATGAATCAAATAATGAATTAATCAAGTTAATTTGAATTTGATATTCATGAATCAATTGTAGTAGAAAATTTTGTCTCATCTTATGAAGTGCCAAATGGTAGCGGCATACAAAAAAGATGACAAATATATATGTATATATGATTATTTTTATTTTTTAAAGTTATATATTGTATGGTAGGATGGGCTCGATTTTATTTAAAATTAAAAATGCATATGAATGTAATATGGTCTCATAAAATTTTCGCTTAATACCCAAATATCTATGAGAGATTTTTGGATCAGCTCCTCAGTTGATAAATGACTCATATTGTAGGGACATATCCTTTATAATTAAAAATTCAGGGACCAAAAACTAACCATTATACATGCATAAATACTAGTCAAAATAGGCATTCACACTATGAAATAAATTGAAACACCTCTCAATTTCTTGGTTTTGCAGAGACATTTCCCTTTTCACCTTTTCTTTTCCTTTTTTCTATTTTTAGTAAATTTTTTCACTCAGTAAAAAAATGATTAACTTAATTAACTTCCTATTATATATGGAAAGTTAAGGAGGGACCCCAAGTCATGCAGTTACTTATCCCATCCTAATGCCTATATTCTTTCTAATATGGGATATTGGTATTTTAAAATACCCACTTATATATCCAACAGAAAAATCAAAATTCAACCAATATGAATAAAATTATTATGAACACTATATTGATTGTATATTTGTATGTGAATTCAAAATTGTCATCAGAGGGTATGGTTCGATAGCATAAGACTTACGATTTAATTGTTTAAATTCTAGGTTTGAATTTATGAGATGCATTTATTGTAAAGCCTTTCTAAAAAAAAAATTGAATTCGAAATTTCTACCCCAAGTATCAACCAGTGAAATCCATATGAGATGTACCAATTACATTGAAGGCTCAAGTTTGTGTATCCTCTTTCTATTTCTAATAAGGAAATTATCTGAAGTTTGCCAAAAGTTAAGTCAAGATCAAATTTTTTTAGAGTATATCAATTTCCAACTTAAACTGCTACTTGTATTAATTTACTTCCGTCCAATATCAATTTCCACTTGAAATATTAGAGAAATTATTAATTTTTTATATCATTGATTTATAAAAATTAATATAATTTAAAAATTTCGGATGAAATTTGATACACTTTGTTGATGGTGTTTTTTAGGCACTATGATATTTAAGCAGCACGGCAGGGGTAAAAGGGTAACTCCTTTCTCGATTGAGACCACTAATACCGACCCGACCACACGAGTTTGGGTCCGAGCACTTATGAGCGGTAACCCGACCTTTTAAGATCGGATGACCGGGTATTATCAGATCGACAGCAGCATTCTCAATTCAAAAGACTATCATGACTGACCTCATGAAGACCGACCAGATAGCGATATATGCTCCAGAGATAAGTTATCCTATTCTTATGGGGTAAGAGGATAAGTTATCATATTCTTATGGGGAAAGGGGATAAGTTATCCTATTCTTATGGGGTAAGGAGATAAGTTATCATATTCTAATAGGGTATGGGAAGTGAATATAGGGAAACCATCTCCAACTGGGAATTCTTGTACAAATAGGAATCTGATTTCTTCACCATTATAAATACGAGGGTAGAGTGAGTGTAGAAGGGGGAGGAGAAGGAAGAGGAAGATCATCACGATCAGAATCATTATTGTGAGACTTGTAAACTCGAGAGATATCAGAGAAGCATATCTCGGTAATAAAAGTATCATCCTTTTTGTGCCCGTGGACGTAGGTCGGACCAAGATCCGCCGAACCACGTTAAATCTCTTTGTTGATTGGCGTATTTATCTGTCTTTTGCTAAGTTTGCTTTTGGTCCCCCATAACTAAACAAATTCACTATTGAGGGAGGATTGTCTCGGGAGTAATATTCCCATATTGCCCTGAGACCAAAATCAGCCGTCAACAGTTGGCGCCGTCTGTGGGGAACTCAACAAAAATCAGCTCGCGTAGTAAGACGATGGCAAAAGATGGAAATCACCGATCGTCAGGGATTTCACCAGATAGTTCGGGAAATCCAGGATAAAGGTCTGTTGGCCGAGCCTAATTTGAGGAGGTTCCCGATTGAGGAGGGAAATAGTAGGGCATATTGTATTTACCATAACGTAAGGGGACATGCCACGAATGGGTGCAGAGACCTGCGGGAGCAGGTAGAAGACTTGGTGAAAGAAGGCTATCTCAGTGTGTACATAGACCATTCGGTTTTTGAGGTCGACCAAGTTGATAGCGGAAGTCATCCGGTCGGATGCGTGGAATGCTGAGATGCAGAGATGATGTATTAAGAAGAGTCTTGCTTGTAGTGACCCTTGTAGAGTTGCTAGAAAGGCAACAGATCCCAAAAAGGTGAGTAAGACCTCTTCTATCTTAGGTTGATATTTGATTATGCTTGTTTGTTATGGCCCACACAATGGTTTTGATATTTGTTTTACGGCTCGGGTATGCTCTTGTACCGCCGAGACCGATGTTTCTTTCCGGCTCGGGTCTGCTCTTGTACCGCCGAGACCGATGTTTCTTTCCGGCTCTGGTCTGCTCTTATACCGCCGAGACCGATGTTTCCTTCCGGCTCGGGTCTGCTCTTGTACCGCCGAGACCGATGTTTCTTTCCGGCTCGGGTCTGCTCTTGTACCGCCGAGACCGATGTTTCTTTCCGGCTCGGGTCTGCTCTTGTACCGCCGAGACCGATGTTTCTTTCCGGCTCGGGTCTGCTCTTGTACCGCCGAGACCGATGTTTCTTTCCGGTTCGGGGCTGGATTTCGTTCCGTCGAGGCCATTTGGTTTCTCTCAGCTCGGGGTCGGGTTACGTCCCATCGAGTCGGCTTCTTTGGACTGGGGATGTAACATTTCCCAAGAGCCAAGTCTTTCTTTTAGCTCGGGGTCGGGTTACGTCCCACCGAGTCGGCTTCTTTGGACTGGGGATGTAACATTCCCCCAGAACCAAGTCTTTCTTTTAGCTCCGGGTCGGGTTACGTCCCACCGAGTCGGCTTCATTGGTCTGGGGAGGTGACATTCCCCCAGAACCAAATATTCTTCTCAACTCGGGGTCGGGTTACGTCCCACCGAGTCGATCGTCATCAGCATAAAGGCAAAGCATTTTCTCCACGAGTAGATATCGGGATCCTCGTTGACTGCGCACATGAAGGTGGAAAGAAGGTCCAGATTTGCAACCAAGGCATTTTTCTCTGCGGTTCCTGGAGTGACCACCGACGGATTCATCGGCACACCATCTTTTTTTATAGTTCCCGACATCAACTCGCAAACTCGTTGTTACCGAGAACTAGGGGATATATGTTGATGGTGTTTTTTAGGCACTATGATATTTAAGCAGCACGGCATGGGTAAAATGGTAACTCATTTCTCGATCGAGACCACTAATACCGACCCGACCACACGAGTTTGGGTCCGAACACTTATGAGCGGTAACCCGACCACTTAAGATCGGATGATCGGGTATTATCAGATCGACAGCAGCATTCTCAATTCAAAAGACTATCATGACTGACCTCATGAAGACCGACCAGATAGCGAGATATGCTCTAGAGATAAGTTATCATATTCTTATGGGGTAAGAGGATAAGTTATCATATTCTTATGGGGAAAGGGGATAAGTTATCATATTCTTATGGGGTAAGGAGATAAGTTATCATATTCTAATAGGGTATGGGAAGTGAATATAGTTTTTGACTAGGAATCCTTATGGGAAAGGGAAACCATCTCCAACTGGGAATTCTTGTACAAATAGGAATCTGATTTCTTCACCATTATAAATAGGAGGGTAGAGTGAGTGTAGAGGGGGGAGGAGAAGGAAGAGGAAGATCGTCACGATCAGAATCATTATTGTGAGACTTGTAAACTCAAGAGATATCAGAGAAGCATATCTCGGTAATAAAAGTATCATCATTTTTGTGCCCGTGGACGTAGGTCAGACCAAGATCCGCCGAACCACTTTAAATCTCTTTGTTGATTGGCGTATTTATCTGTCTTTTGCTAAGTTTGTTTTTGGTCCCCAATAACCAAACAAATTCACTATTGAGGGATGATTGTCTCGGGAGTAATATTCTCATATTGCCCTGAGACCAAAATCAGCCGTCAACACACTTTAAAAGTACTCAGAATTTATTGAGCTTTGGCCAAATTTCGAGTTAGAAAATGATAATTTTCCTTTCTAAATGGGGTAATACCTAACCAATGAATCTATGCCACTAGATTTTATTCATCATGATCCCAAGAATTTCCCCATTTAGACAACATTCAACCACACCCATGTAATTCTTATTAAAATGGTACACAAAAGTAGTTTTGCTTTGTCGTCAAGTCTTGTGGCTATATATATATATATATATAAAAAAAAATTAATTTATGCAGGACCAACCAAACCCAAACAAGCATTTAGGTATAAAAAAAGTGCTTTACCAGAAAAAAAAAAAAATTAATATATAAAAACTTGGGGCCATGCACTCTGTTTATTGTCCTTGACTTTTTATATTTTTAACTTTTAAAATGTCGTACTTTAGTTAGTTAAAGCCAAATACATCCATGAAATTCAGCCAATTCTCAAATTGTTTTGCTTACAGCAATAAAATCCTGACAAGTATTCAAGCTATAAGCCCATTTGGCACCTCTAACTTCGAAACGTTTCTAGATTTAAAACTCACGAAAAAACTACAATTTTTTTTTTGTATGAAAGCAACATTTATTGAAAAAATATTAAACGATTACAAGGAGAGCACATTGAGCTAATAAGCAATTATATAAGAAAGCAATAATTAAGCATATTCTAGGAATTTTCCCGCAAGCCTTTCGATATAGCCCTTAGAAGAGAATCCAATCATGTTATGATTTTCTGATAATTGAAGTGTATTTATGAGAAAAAATAAATTTTTTTATTATTACTTAAATAAAATTTACATATGTTGTAAAATTTGTACAAAAAAACTCACTCTAACTACACTCACAATCAAACTCTCTTGACATGGAGTTTCTAGGATCTTATTTTCTTATTTGGAGCAACTCTCTAAATTTTTTTACTTGAAGCTTATACTCTCAACTATCTTACTTGGAGCTTCTCACTAAACTCTCTTTACATGAATCTTCTTATTGTGGATGATTTGAGCTCTCAAATGAACTCTTTATTTATAACCAAAGTAATGATTGAAATGTCAATAAAAATTATTATGGTAGTTAGTGGTTACACTAAAACCTTGAAAATGGTGGAGGTGGTTGTTGCACCACCTTTTGACAAATAGTGGTGGCATTAATGGGGAGGGCAACTAGAGTTTTTCAATTATCTCCCTCTAGTTGCATCCGAAACGATTTTCATTTAATAGTAATTCCGCCAATGTCTCTGCACAGCTCTAGCTTATCTCGAGTAATCACATTTATTGACATGTCAGCTGTGTCTCTACATAGCACATTTCACTGTATCTCTGCAAAGTACTATTCTGCTGTCATTTTTCGTCACCAATTCATTCTCCAATGTCTTCTTGCCTTGTGGGAAATTCTCTAACTCACACTCATCCATAAGCAGAATATATTCGGATCTCGGATATCTGGTTGATGAAATCCGGCCTCGCTCAGATCTTTTTTCTAAAGTCCACTGGTTTCAGGAAGTCTGTCATTATCCAAATTTGTGGATGATCCTGTAACTTCTAGTGGAGCGGGTTACAGCTCCCCCTACTCAACACTCTATTCTGTAACTTCTGATAGAGCGGGCTGTATCTCCCCCTACTCAACATCCTCATCTACATTCTCTACTTCTGCTTTTGGAATTTCATCGCGCACCCTATCTGTGACCAATTGTGCTAGTGTTGGGTCTAAATTTCTGACAGCACTGGAATTGGAAGACATCTTTGGTTTTTCAATGTCTTTATTTGTCTGGTCTTCAAGAAATACTACATATTGACTTCTGATGACCATCTTTTCATTTGGATCTCATAGTATATATCTAAATTCTTCATCTCCATAGCCTATGAATATACATGAAGTTGTCATTGCATCGAGCTTATGTATGAGCTCCTTAAATACATGTAGAACGGCTAAATAGTCGAATATTATTAGTTAAGAGTATGAGAGATTCTTGCCAGAATACACTTTCTTCGGAATCTCAAAATTCAACGATACAGATGGTGATATGTTGATCAGGTAACAGGCAGTACAAACAGCTTTTTCCTAAAATGGCTTATGTAGGTTAGCCATACTGATCATGCATCTGACTTTCTCCATAATGACGCGGTTCATTCTTTCAACTATACCATTATGTTGTGGGGTGTGTGGAACAATCATCTCATGTCGAATGATGTGTCTTTTGCAGTAGGCATCGAACTCTCTATAAGTGTACTCGTATTCATCATATGTGCAGAGACACTTCAACTTCTTCCATGTTTCATGCTCTACCATGGCGTGAAATAGTTTAAAATATTTTATGACATAATCCCCCGTCTTGAGGAAATACACCCATATTTTTCGAGAAGCATCATTAATGAAAGTCAGAAAATACTTGTTATCGTCCACTGAATCAGCCTCTAATGGACCACACATATCAGAGTGCACCAGACTAAACAACTCTGATATTCCCTTAGAAGAGAAATTAAATGAGACTCTGTGTTTCTTAGTAAACAAGTGGTGGTTGCATGGACTTAGTGCAGTATCCTTGAAAAGCTTCTTCTTAGTCAGGGTAGACAACCCTCTCTCACTCATATGACCGAGTTTTTAGTACCACAGATTTTGAGAAGCCTATTTTTCAACTACATTGAGGCTGTCTGCATCAATCTTTATACGAGTCTTGTATAATGTGATGCAAACATGTTATCAGGTGACAATCATGACACATTTTGTTATTCTCCATGCGCCATTTCTGAAGGGATTGTCATAGCCCTATTTGTCAAGGGCCATCCCCGAGAGTATATTCGGCCAAATTTTAAAAATATTCAAGACATCCTTCAAGGTTAATATACACCTGATAATTTTCCACAATTGAATATCACAAATTCCTACTATCTCAGAGGAACTAATATTTCTCATCTTCACTGAACCAAAGTCTCATACTTTATATGTTGTAAAGAAATCTATGTGATGAGTAACGTGATAGGATGCTGTAGTATCTACCACCCACTCGACATATTGGGTTGTGGTGTGAAGGCATGTCTCTTCCTGCATGGAGCAGATGTGTACATCTCCTGAGACAACTACTAATGTCTCTCATTCATTGTTATTCAACTAGGAATTGCCTTGGATTTGCTCTCGTGGCAGTTTTCAGCAATTCTTCTTTAAGTGGCCTTATAAGCCACAATGATATCACTTATAGG
This sequence comes from Zanthoxylum bungeanum, assembly GCA_019454045.1. Taxonomy (NCBI): domain Eukaryota; kingdom Viridiplantae; phylum Streptophyta; class Magnoliopsida; order Sapindales; family Rutaceae; genus Zanthoxylum; species Zanthoxylum bungeanum. Next base: position 57,738 of record SKCR01042702.1, read on the forward strand.
TAGGCTTCCTTTTGTCTATGGATCTACCTCTAGTTTTGCTTATGTCTCTATTTTTTTCTCTTCCTCGATGTCTTCCTCGAGTCTCCTTGACGAAGGATTATATTTTCTAAGAGTAACTACCAATGTCTCTCAGCTATCAGGAAGAGAAATGAGTAGTAAAAAGGCTTGTACTTTATCTCTCAGCTACAGCTGATTCACCAGGCTCTGAAACTCATTGGTGTGTTTTGCAATAGAAGATCTACTTCGTAACTTTAAATTCACCAAACGTCTCATTAACATGGATTTATTCTGAGCAGTCTCGGTATGGTACATGCCTCATATCTTTAACCATATCTTGTAAGCATCTGTATCAAGTACTACGTGGTGGAAGACATTATCGCCGATCCACTGTCTAATCTAACCGAGAGTTCTGTTGTTGAGTTTATTCCAGTCACTCTTTTTGATAGAAACCGGTCTCACTCCATTCTCATTGATCACATTGAATAGATTTTTGCAATTTAAATAATCTATTATTCGAGGCCTCTAGAGAGAGCAATTGGTTGCTGTCAGCTTGATCATCGTACCAAAAGAAAAATCTTCTATTTCATTTTATGTTTAAAGTTTAAACTGAAAATAAAACAAAATTGGGATTGAGTACCATGAAACGTTCGAAAATGGTATATTTGACTCTTCGTTGGTCCAAGTCTGATACATGTGAATATTTATAAATTTACGAAACTTCTGGGGCCAAACTGTAAATTTTAGAGACATCAGGGATCAATGAAATTTACCAGTGATGCAGACGTGGAAGACACATGCCAAAATTGAGACCGAATTACTAACATTGAAATGACGTGCGATAACATGACTACTGACTCAAGCTTACATGGATGATGACTGTGAGCCGACGTGTCATTGACACGTCAACTTCTTCAATCTCCAGCCGCGCGTGCGGCACGTGCTGTGAATGTGCGTCACACACTTCTCTTTGGACGGTGTATGGCGCACGTGTGGTCAACTCTAGTCTTCATTTGATCATAAAAAAACTTCATCGTGCTCGTCTCGACGTGAACAAGCTAATGGTATGCTCAAAACTGGTTTTTTTAGAACTTTCACGAAACTCAAATTTCACTTAACCGAGTTTGGTTCACTTTCAAGACCCCCAACGTATAACCAAAGCTACTGATATCACTTGTTGTGATTCTTTGATCACTAAAAAGTGTTTATGAGGAAACATAAATGCTTTCATTACTACTTAAATAGAATTTAAAAGTATTACAAAACTTGTATAAAAAAAACTCACTCTGACTACACTCTCTACCTAGCTCTCTTGACATAGAGCTTCTATGATCTTGCTCTCTTACTTAGAGCAACTCTCTAAGCACTCTTACTTTGAGCTTACACTTTAAACTGTCTTACTAGGAGCTTCTCACCAAGCTCTCTTTACATGGAACTTCTTGTTGGAGATGATTTGAGCGCTCATTTCAAATGAGCTTTCTATTTATAGCCAAAACAATAGCTCAAATGTAAAAAAAAATTAATGTGATAGTTGGTGGTTATACCAAAATTTTACAACGGTGGAGTTGGTTGTTGCACAACCTTTTGACAAATGGTAGTGGCATTAATGGAGAGAGCAACTGGATTCTTTCAATGTGTTAATGGTTAGTAGAAACCCGATGAACTGAACTGGTTCGGTTAGGATGTGTGAGGTTGATCAGTTTGGTTTTTAGGTTGGTCGATTGGTTTGATTCAAGAAAATTGAACAATAAATAAAATAAAACTATTGTTGATGGTGTTTTTAAGCACTATGATATTTAAGCAGTACGGCAGTGGTAAAAGGGTAAATCCCTTCTTGATCGAGACCATTAAAATACCGACCCGACCACATGTAGTGAGGGGCCGAGCACTTTATGATCGGTAAACCGAGCACTTGGGTTCAGATGACCGGACATTATCAGATCGACAACAGTATTCTCAGTTCAAAGGACTATTATGACCGACCTCATGAAGACCGACCAGATAGCGAGATATGCTCCAGAAGATGACACCCTATTCTTGCGGATAAGATGACAAGTTATCCTATTTTCATGGGGAAAACTGGTGAGTCAGAGTCCTAGTAGGATAAAGAAAGTAATGGTAGTTTTGATTAGGAATCCTTATGGGAAAAAGGGAATAGTTTTGACTAGAAATTCTTATGGGAAAAGGAAATTGTTTCAACTAGGAAATTCTTGTACAAATAGGAATATGATTTCTACACTATTATAAATAAAAGGGTAGAGTGTGCATAAGGGGAAGAAGTAGAAAAGAAGGAAGTTAAAAGTGGAGATCAAGATCATTATTGTGAGACTTGTAAACAAAAGAGAAAAGTGGAGATCAAGATCATTATTGTGAGACTTGTAAACAAAAGAGAAAAGTGGAGATCAAGGTCATTATTGTGAGACTTGTAAACAAAAGAGAGAGCGGAGAAGCGTGTTTGAGTAATAATAGTATCATCCTTTTTGTGCCTGTGGACGTAGGTCGGACCAAGATCCACCGAACCACGTTAAATCTCTTTGTCGATTGGCGTATTATTTGTCTTTTGCTAAGTTTGCTTTTGGTCCCCCATAACCAAACAAATTCACTATTGAGGGAGGATTAGTCTCGGGAGTAATATTCCCATATTGCCCCTGAGACCAAAATCCGCCGTCAACAGTTGGCGCCGTCTGTGGGGAACTCAACAAAAAGCAGCTCGCGTAGTAAGACGATGGCAGAAGATGGAAATCACCGATCGTCAGGGATTTCACCAGATAGTTCGGGAAATCCAGGATAAAGGTCTGTTGGCCGAGCCTACTTTGAGGAAGTTCCCGATTGAGGAGGGAAATAGTAGGGCATACTGTATCTACCATAACGTAAGGGGACATGCCACGAATGGGTGCAGAGACCTGCGGGAGCATGTGGAAGACTTGGTGAAAGAAGGCTATCTCAGTGTGTACATAGACCATTCGGTTTTTGAGGTCGACCAAGTTGATAGCGGAAGTCATCCGGTCGGATGCGTGGAATGCTGAGATGCAGAGAGGATGTATTAAGAAGAGCCTTGCTCGTAGTGACCCTTGTAGAGTTGCAAGAAAGGCAACGGATCCCAAAAAGGTGAGTAAAACCTCTTCTGACTTAGATTGACATTTGATTATACTTGTTTCTTATGGCTCACACAATGGTTTTGATATTTGTTTTACGGCTCGGGTCTGCTCTTGTACCGCCGAGACCATGTTTCTTTCCGGCTTGGGTCTGCTCTTGTACCGCCGAGACCGATGTTTCCTTCCGGCTCGGGTCTGCTCTTGTACCGCCGAGACCGATGTTTTTTTCCGGCTCGGGTCTGCTCTTGTACCGCCGAGACTGATGTTTCCTTCCGGCTCGGGTCTTCTCTTGTACCACCGAGACCGATGTTTCCTTCCGGCTCGGGTCTGCTCTTGTACCGTCGAGACCGATGTCTTTTTCCGGCTCGGGTCTGCTCTTGTACCGCCGAGACCGATGTTTCTTTCCGGCTCGGGTCTGCTCTTGTACCGCCGAGACCGATGTTTCTTTCCGGCTCGGGTCTGCTCTTGTACCGCCGAGACCGATGTCTCTTTTCGGCTCGGGGCTGGATTTCGTTCCGCCGAGGCCGCTTTTTTATTCGGCTTGGGGATGGACTTCGTTCCGCCGAGGCCACTTGTTTATTCGACTCGGGGATGGACTTCGTTCCGCCGAGGCCACTTGTTTATTCAGCTCGGGGTCGGGTTACGTCCCACCGAGTCGGCTTATTTGGACTGGGGATGTAACATTCCCCCAGAGCCAAGTCTTTCTTTTAGCTCGGGGTAGGGTTACGTCCCACCGAGTCGGCTTCTTTTGACTGGGGATGTAATATTCCCCCAGAGCCAAGTCTTTCTTTCAGCTCGGGGTCGGGTTACGTCCCACCGAGTCAGCTTTTTTGGACTGGGGATGTAATATTCCCCCAGAGCCAAGTCTTTATTCAGCTTGGGGTCGGGTTACGTCCCACCGAGTCGGCTTCTTTGGACTGGGGATGTAACATTCCCCCAGAGCCAAGTCTTTCTTTTAGCTCGGGGTCGGGTTACGTCCCACCGAGTCAGCTTTTTTGGACTGGGGATGTAATATTCCCCCAGAGCCAAGTCTTTATTCAGCTTGGGGTCGGGTTACGTCCCACCGAGTCGGCTTCTTTGGACTGGGGATGTAACATTCCCCCAGAGCCAAGTCTTTCTTTTAGCTCGGGGTCGGGTTACGTCCCACCGAGTCAGCTTTTTTGGACTGGGGATGTAACATTCCCCCAGAGCCAAGTCTTTCTTTCAGCTCGGGGTCGGGTTACGTCCCACCGAGTCGGCTTCTTTGGACTGGGGATGTAACATTCCCCCAGAGCCAAGTCTTTCTTTTAGCTCGGGGTCGGGTTACGTCCCACCGAGTCAGATTTTTTGGACTGGGGATGTAACATTCCCCCAGAGCCAAGTCTTTCTTTCAGCTCGGGGTCGGGTTACGTCCCACCGAGTCAGCTTCTTTGGACTGGGGATGTAACATTCCCCCAGAGCCAAGTCTTTTTTTCAGCTTGGGGTCAGGTTACGTCCCACCGAGTCAGCTTTTTTGGACTGGGGATGTAATATTCCCCCAGAGCCAAGTCTTTCTTTCAGCTCGGGGTCGGGTTACGTCCCACCGAGTCGGCTTCTTTGGACTGGGGATGTAACATTCCCCCAGAGCCAAGTCTTTCTTTCAGTTCGGGGTCGGGTTACGTCCCACCGAGTCGGCTTCTTTGGACTGGGGATGTAACATTCCCCCAGAGCCAAGTCTTTCTTTTAGCTCGGGGTCGGGTTACGTCCCACCGAGTCGGCTTTTTTGGACTGGGGATGTAACATTCCCCCAGAGCCAAGTCTTTCTTTCAGCTCGGGGTCAGGTTACGTCCCACCGAGTCAGCTTCTTTGGACTGGGGATGTAACATTCCCCCAGAGCCAAGTCTTTCTTTCAGCTTGGGGTCGGGTTACGTCCCACCGAGTCAGCTTCTTTGGACTGGGGATGTAACATTCCCCCAGAGCCAAGTCTTTCTTTTAGCTCGGGGTCGGGTTACGTCCCACCGAGTCGGCTTCTTTGGACTGGGGATGTAACATTCCCCCATAGCCAAATGTTCTTCTCAGTTCGGGGTCGGGTTACGTCCCACCGAGTCGATTGTCATCATCATAAAGGTAAAGCATTTTCTCCACTGGTAGATATCGGGATCCTCGTTGACTGAGCACATGAAGGTGGCAGGAAGGACCAGATTTACCGACAAGGCATTTTTCTCTGCGGTTCCTGGAGTGACCACCGACGGATTCATCGGCACACCATCTTTTTTTTATAGTTCCCGGCATCAACTCGCAAACTCGTTGTTACCGAGAACTAGGGGATAGATGTTGATGGTGTTTTTAAGCACTATGATATTTAAGCAGTACGGCAGTGGTAAAAGGGTAAATCCCTTCTTGATCGAGACCATTAAAATACCGACCCGACCACATGTAGTGAGGGGCCGAGCACTTTATGATCGGTAAACCGAGCACTTGGGTTCAGATGACCGGACATTATCAGATCGACAACAGTATTCTCAGTTCAAAGGACTATTATGACCGACCTCATGAAGACCGACCAGATAGCGAGATATGCTCCAGAAGATGACACCCTATTCTTGCGGATAAGATGACAAGTTATCCTATTTTCATGGGGAAAACTGGTGAGTCAGAGTCCTAGTAGGATAAAGAAAGTAATGGTAGTTTTGATTAGGAATCCTTATGGGAAAAAGGGAATAGTTTTGACTAGAAATTCTTATGGGAAAAGGAAATTGTTTCAACTAGGAAATTCTTGTACAAATAGGAATATGATTTCTACACTATTATAAATAAAAGGGTAGAGTGTGCATAAGGGGAAGAAGTAGAAAAGAAGGAAGTTAAAAGTGGAGATTAAGATCATTATTGTGAGACTTGTAAACAAAAGAGAAAAGTGGAGATCAAGATCATTATTGTGAGACTTGTAAACAAAAGAGAAAAGTGGAGATCAAGGTCATTATTGTGAGACTTGTAAACAAAAGAGAGAGCGGAGAAGCGTGTTTGAGTAATAATAGTATCATCTTTTTTGTGCCTGTGGACGTAGGTCGGACCAAGATCCACCGAACCACGTTAAATCTCTTTGTCGATTGGCGTATTATTTGTCTTTTGCTAAGTTTGCTTTTGGTCCCCCATAACCAAACAAATTCACTATTGAGGGAGGATTAGTCTCGGGAGTAATATTCCCATATTACCCCTGAGACCAAAATCCGCCGTCAACAACTATCTTTAAATTATATAATTTGATTGGATTGGATGAGAACCTGTCAAACTATTATGTTTACAGTTGATTCAAATAATTTTGTTCCATGAAAAATCATGTGGCGGACAAAAAACCGAATCTAACTGGAAAATGCCCACCATACCATGTGTAATTTGAATAAGACTATTCCTCACTCACAGGCCAATATGCAATGACATCTTGTTGTCTATAAA
>SKCR01042703.1:0-57462 GCA_019454045.1 Zanthoxylum bungeanum
CACAAGTGCAATACTAGTCTTTTACGCATTACCGATGTCCAATCTCGATAATACTCTGACTAGGGATTTTTAATGATTAATCCTTTGTGGAATGATACTGTCTCATATCATTCTAATCCAAGAACTAATCATAGGGACCTCCTATCATTTATATATCTAAGGTGATCTAATCACACATGATAAGATAGCAATCTCCTTGTCACATAGTTAATTTGTACAACAACACCATGATCTGTACAAATAGTGACGCTATGGGTCCATAATTGTCCAACAATCTCCCACTTGGCCTATAGCCAGTCACTCGAGTGCCTAACACCCGAACTATGTACGGTTCGCTCAATTGCTGAGAAAAGGTTTTCGTCAGCGGATTTACATGATTATCGTCTGACGCGATTTATACGATCATCACATCGCCACGATGTATGATCCGAACGAATCAGATGAATATCGAAGTATATATCTGGATCGTTGATGAGACCATTAATTCTTTAGCCTGTGTTGACGCCTAGCTCAGCTGCTAACAGAACTATATCTAATCTAATTAGATTTATTATCGACCCAAATGGCTTCTATTGCTGCCTCAGCTGCAGCAATAATCGACATTTGTTGTTTATATGGTAATAATATCTTGATTGGAAGATTTCCAGCTCACTGTTCCGGTATTCTAACTTTATAGTACCGTTTGCGACTTATAGTCGTTTTTATCGGTTTGGAAACTTGCTACAGTGATCCCAGTCACTTCAAGTTCTCCTTCTCCATAGTCTAAGACAACATCCTTAGTTCTCTGAGATACTAACGGATGTTCTTAACTTCAATCCAGTGACTATCACTCGGATTGGTCTGATTGTGTCTCCACACGCTCAAAGCGTATGAGACACCAGGTCACGTACATTTTAAATGTACAATTTCTCAGAGAGTGTTAACAACTTTAAATCTATCCCAATAGATCTTTATTCCTAGAATAAAGGTTGTTACTCCTAAGAATTCTACGGAGAATTATATCGAAAGCCAAGCTCTCGCCGATTGTTTTATGGGACTATCATTTCCAAGAAATAACATATATTATCATTATTTTATACAGGACATCCATTGTCAGTGCGCTCCCACTAACCTCCTTATATACACAAGAATTATTTTCGTTTTGAATTAAATCATAAACCATTATGATCACATCAAAACGTCAGCTCCAAGAACCTTATGCTTGCTTCAATCCAAACATGGATCAAACAACCCGCAAACCTAGTTTGCTGGTTTAGGTACGACAAAATCGTCAGGATGTTATAAACATCCTCCAAAAGGTTTTCATTTAAGGAAAGCGATTTTGATCTTTAACTGACACATTTCATAAATGTACAATTTCAGCAAGCATTATCCAAATGGATTTACTGTGGCAACAGGTAAAAGGTTGAACCGTAATCAACACAATATTGATAACGATACCTTTTCGTTAAAAGCCTAGCTTTGTACGTTGGTATGTGTTGCCATCCATGTATGTCTTCCTTGAAGACTTATACTGTACCAGTAGGCATAATGCCTTGTGGTACATCAACTAGTGTCCAAACATAGTTGGTATACATGGAATCCATTTTGGACTCATGGCACTTTGCCATAAAAGGGAGTCGATACCTTGTATCACTTCCTCAAACGTAGTCGGTTGGTCTACCTCAACAAGGTTGTCATCTTTATGAGGTGAGATCAGAAACCCATACCCCAGGTTGTTTTATGATTCTCTCCGATCTACGCGGTTCTTGTGTATTCGAAGATTAATGGTATAGTTTCATCATTGATGAACTATCTGTGTTCCATTATGGACTTCATGCCTTGAACAGTATTACTCTGATTTTCATCGAGTTATACGATCCTCCCACTTACCACTGCATATCGATATTCCTCTTAGGAAAACCGCATGGTGAGCAACAATAACATTGTTCTCTCGTGAGATGTAAAAGTACTATACTTATGGTTTCCCCTAGGATAACCTATAATTGGCACTTATCCTATTTGGGTTTTAGTTTGGTATCATCCAAACATATGCCTAGCATACCCAAATCATCAGGAATGAGAAACCCGGTTTCTTTCCCGTTCATATCTAATATGATATCTGTCAAACAGATTTATATGGAACCTTATTCTAAATAAGTATTGCACTGTTAATGCATATCTTGAAGGAAATGGTAGCTCAGAGCGACTCATGATTAACCTTATCATGTCCAACAAAATTTGGTTTCTCCGTACGGACACATAGTCAAACTTACGTGTCTCGGGAGAAGTCCTCATTGAAAGAATACTATACTCTTTCATGTATGTTTGAAACTTACTGCTTAAGTATTTTCCATTACGGTCTTGCCGCGACGGTTTAATACTTTAGACGATCTATTTGTTTACTTCATGTCGAAACTCCAAAAGTTATCGATTTGTGTTCTTCAAAAGAAACACATAACCATAACTTGATGCCACATCCGTTAAGGTCACGAAATATTCATATTCACATCTAGCATTGCTAGATAGGGGCCCACTTACTTCACTATGAATAGGGCTAACAGATCGGTGGCACTATCACTATTACCAAGTAAATAGTGTTTCAGATCGGTGGCACTATCACTATTACCAAGTAAATAGTGTTCAGGTACTTTACCTAATAAACTAGATCCTTAGACTTTATTTGAATAGTCAAATCAGTCCTAGTACCCACTCTTCAAAAACGTGGATATACGAGTCTTGTTTAGTTGTGTCCCAGACAACAATGCCACAAATAAGTCTCTTAACTGATCAAATCAGTTTGAGCTATTTATTTGTCATGTTTTATATTTGAGATATTATTTATATTCAAAATATAAATTCTGTTACTCACATCTAATGTATTTATCTTAATATCATTCTTTATATAATGAAACACTTTAGTGTTCTAGAATATAAAGGTCTATCCACAACGGATTAAACACTGATATAAAGATAATGTTTCTAGTCAAACTAGTTACATTATAACAGTTCCTAATTTAAGTACATACCCATAAGGTAGTTACTAAACTTAGGGTTCTACGGTCGAAACAGCGACTTTCATCCTGTTTCCGATTCGCAGATTAATCTCAGCTTGAAGTCAGTATCCTGCTCACAGCAGATTCTGAACATCAATCCATATATTTTATGTACCATACTAAGTATTTTAAAATCCAATTTTAATACTAGTAATAGACATAATATTGACAAACATTCTTAAAGTCAGAGCCTTGCCCTTTCTTTAATTCCTTCGTGTCTGCCATATCCAAACGGCAGTCACTTTAGGATATGTCATTTATCATCCCAAAAGATCATAATGATTTTGCCTTTGCCCTTTCAAATATTTCAGAAGCCTTGGGTTTCTAGAATATTGAAGTATGGTGCGCCTTGCGCCACTTACCTAATTACAAAGTTTGACTTTATCTCCTCGAGAATAGTCTTTAACCGTCTAAGAGTTATTTATTGCAATTTCAATACTTCTTAAATATAATCATAGATTTATGACAAGTATATCGAATTAAGCACTTAAGTTATCATCACATAAATCTTCCAAAGATTATGCTCTACTATTTGCTTAATTCTTGGCTTAGGCATAATAGGTTATTTTATCAAATAAAGTAACTTATTATTTATTTCCAGGATCATCCTGAAATTATTCCCAATTTAAAATATAGTTGTTTAAATACATTTTCACCTAGGATTATGTTTTAAACACTAATATTTCATTTATCTTGATTCCTAATAGTCCAACTATTTAATCAACGATTTGTGGTACTATGTATTATATTGATTATTATAGTCCAACTATACAATCAAATATAATTTAAATCAATTAACCTCAATTACATTGATTACTATAATCCAATTATAAAATCAACTGTAAATTGAAATTAATTAATTCAAATATATTGATTACTATAATCCAATTATATAATCAACTATAATACAGTCCAACTGCTTATTAAAACAACAATTTAAATATCAGTCCAACTAACATTTAATTTATATGATGAATAATTTGAATGAGCGCGTATGGCAAGTAATTAAACGAATATTGCAAATTTAATTCTTGCCTCCCACTATTTTTCGGCGAGCCTCTAACCCTCTGTCGAGTACTCGGGAAACCGTGTTTCCTAGTGGGCTAGGATCCCGTTAAATAATACACAATCTTGACTTTGGCCAACAAATTGTATGATATTTAACTAGGTAGATCTCAAAGATCAATTGGATCCAATCCAATTCCTAGATCCAGTAGGCGGATATCCAAATCCTAAACATATATCTTATATATGCCAATACATCCAATGTATTACCTAACCTTTTTCCTCTGAATCAACTAAGCCTTGGCTTTGGCACAACAAACCTAATGATCCCAGTCAAGCGCAACCCATTGACCATGGAAAGCTTCGTAATCAATGTCGATGAACAAGAAGTGGTCTTGACTTTGGCCAACAAACCACAACTTGGACAAGACACCGATATAGAACAAAACTCTCGTGATTCAAACACATCTTCGACGGGCAAAGGGCTTGACTTTGGCCAACAACCCAATGCCAGTCTCGGATCTTGAGTAAGAATCACTCAATGGAAGGAAAAACACATGATATTTGATGAGGGTTTTTCGCGTGCAAATTGGCTACCAATTTATTATATTTGTTTAGGTCTCATCATCATACACCCTTAAACATGCATTCTAAACACATAATAAAGCGCATATGAAAATAAATAATAATGATATGTGGATGGATACTTAACACATTGATCCTAGATCAAATCTCTCTCTTTCTCTCTCAAACTAGCACTTGTATTACTTATACCCGTTAAACTACACTTCTAAAGAAACCTCATTTACATTGAGGGGAATAGGTTAGAAGAGAATACAAAGAGAATAGAGGTGATAAGGCTGGACACGCAGGTCCAATTTAATAAATCGAATTTATTACAACAATTTCCAAAATTGCCCCCACCCGACTAATATCCATCCGATACATTATTCATTCATCACAACCATGTATTCACACAAGCATGTTATCAATCAATCTAATCAAATTAATTAATCTGATAATTAGTGATCATCCAATGTTCAAACAACGATTTGATTTTGCGCGAGTCAAACTCGTTTTTGCGAATAAGTACTCAAAGTACGAATTCTCGAATTAAATTAAACTACAACATTAAATCCAATTTTAATATGTATTTAATACTAATTCACTATTTAATTCCAAATTAAATATTACACTTTATTAATAAACCTTTTACGACTTAAATTCCAAATTTAATCTTTACGGGTCTCAAAGCCCGATTGGATCCAACCAATTTTGGCCTAAACTAACTTTGTACAACAAAGCCCAATAAGCCCATTTACAATATTACAAGCCCAAATCTAATTCAAGCCCAATTAATTAAATCATAAAGTCCAATTTCATAATCTAATTAATTCTAAAGTGTATTACATGATTAATCATCCAAATCAATATTTCTAAAACACAAATTTGTCCAATTAATCATGCTCAATTTCATTATCACATGTCCAACATATTTAATGAAAAATCAAACCCATTAACTATGCTACATGTCTCGGCCAAGGGATGCATTTTATGTCTAATTCGGTTTCAATCCAATTAATCCACAATCGACATTAAATACACTTCCCGAATGATTTCCAATACATCCAATTATCAAAATCAAAAAATACCAAGACATTAAAGGGCATATACCATTCGGCCAAGGTAAGTAATTTGGGGATTTTTGTTCAATTCAAAATTCAATCCAATTAATTTCAAATTAACATCATCCTACATGATTCTAACTCATCCAATGAATCAAAATCAAAAAATCCAAGATTTCCAAAATACCCTCTACATTCGGCCAAGACATAAATATTGGGGAAATTTGATCCAATCACAATTTCAACAAATTGTTCCAATCAATCCTTAATTCAATAACATTTAAGCATACTCAATCATCCAATTTCATAAAATCATGCTCAAATTGATTTTACCCAATTTTTAACCCTAAAAGTTTCATGCTTGAACCTAGGCTCTTGATGCCATTGTTGGTTTTATTCTAGGTCCCAAGATCATAACAAGCATGAAAATATGTGTGAACACATCAAAGGAGGTAGCAAAATACTCACATCGATCGGTTGAGACGATTTGATGAAGAACAAAACTTGTTTTCCTTCCATCAAAGTGGCGCCTAATGAACACGTCCACTGCTCACTGTTTTCAGTTTTGAGCTGAGAATTTGAGCACCAAATCTTCGTCGAATGATTCCCGGCTCATGGGTGGGTTTCCCTAACACCTTCGTATGCCTCTTAGAAGTATACTAGCACTTGCATCTTGCCACAAAATCCACAAAAAGGTCCTCCATCATTGACGCCATTTGAGGCAGTCCAGCAGCCCCTTGGGCGTGACTTTTAAGAGAGAAAAGGGGAGAGAGAGTTGTCTAGGGTTTCAACATTCATCTAATGAATAATAATGAAATTACTAAAGTGTAGAGAGAGATTTTTGTTTATATACTTTAGGTAAAACCATTTCACCTTTTACCCTAATCTTGGTAGGTATGGGTAAATGGTTTTCCAAAAGTAAAACAATGTAGTTGGGTGGTAGGTACACCTACCACACATGGGCCCCACATATTTGAATTCAAAATTCAAATATCTTTACGAACATTTGCCGCGGCTCGGTTCCGTTTAATCCGATTAAACGAACTTCCGTCGTTAAATAATTAAATCTAATTTAATTAAATATCGATACGACGCAAATATATTACGAACGTCGTTTACGAATTAATTCTAAATTAATTCGTTCGTTCGCATTAAAGTCCGACTTTAATTTCGTAATGAAATCCAATTCATATTAATATATCCGATATATTAATTTTAGCCTATTTGTATAAATTAAATAGAAAAATCAAATTTAACTATTAAATTTATTTTACCGATTAATTCCAAATTAATCGTGTTCTCTCTCTTTAGACGATATTTTATCCCAGATAAAATATCTCTTTAATTAATCCCAGATTAATTTTCTCTCTCATCGAAATAATCCCAGATTAATTAAAGTGCGAGTCATACGTCATCGGTATATCATTGGGAAGCGACCCATGAGATCTCCGGATATGTTGGCAGTAAATTCGGTCGTCGGACTATCCGAACATGTAAGTACCAAGTACTACGTTTTACCGATTCACAAGACAAGGTTGGCTTCTAGTAAAGCGCCATGCCTACCCAATTCTCTGGAAATATCCTTACAGGAATATATTGATATGTATCAGGCGTAGTATACATCGTATAGTGCATATCGATCTAGTATCGGATGGTCACGTGCTAGGCCTGGGGCTGGAGTTGTGTCTGCCCCGTACGAAGCACATGTCGGAAGTCTGGTAACTAGTCTCTATATTTGGATATACATGACCTAGTCATAATATCCCGATGGCCGCGCAGAACTTAAGAGCACTAATACCGTATCCTACGTGACATCATCTCCACTATGACTGGAGTGATACTTCCGTCTTGACATCACACCCAATACTCTACGATTCTCAATATACCCAGTATTGGCGTACACAGAACCGGTTAAAGCCCTGGACGACCTCAACCAAAGTATATTGATTGTCATAAGTATTAGCGGTGCAAGTCTCAGATTAAGACCAAATACACCTACCCTGATGTCGGACTCCCATAGACACATAGTCAAACTACCAATGGGATTCCGATGGGGTCTATCCAGAGCGAAGCTGTTTCCCGTACCATCGGTGAAACAAAACCTCCTACCGTACTTGCATAAGTATCCAATACTTAAATATATGAGAACTATGCCCATTATGCCCTCACAACGTGCACAAGTGCAATACTAGTCTTTTACGCATTACCGATGTCCAATCTCGATAATACTCTGACTATGGATATTTAATGATTAATCCTTTGTGGACTGATACTGTCTCATATCATTCTCAATCCAGGAACTAATCATAGGGACCTCCTATCATTTATATATCTAAGGTGATCTAATCACAAATGATAAGATAGCAATCTCCTTTATCACATAGTTAATTTGTACAACAACACCATGATCTGTACAAATAGTGACGCTATGGGTCATAATTTTCCAACATCATGCTCAAATACATTTTCCCCAATTTAAACCCTAAATCAGGTTTCATACTTTTACTCGCTCTGATACCATTGTTGGAGTTTCTACGGTCCCGAGGATCGATTATCAAACATAAAACAACATGTGAATACATCGAGGAAGTTGGGGAACACTTACATCGATCGGTAGAGGCGATGTGGTGGAGAAAAAACTTCAAGTCTTCCTCCAAGGTGCATTCGGCAGTGGCAGTTTTTGCTCCTCCAAGAATCGGCCATGGATGTCCTTAAAGCTCCAAGCTATGTGTGTTGTGATTCCATGCCCATGGGTGAGTTTCCTTATCACCTTCGTAAGACTCCGAAAGTGTGCTAGCACTTGAATATTTTGCCACAAAATCATCATCTTGTTGCTTCTCTTTGTTCTCGGCATTTAGCCAAGAAAATGGTGAGAGAATAGCCCAATGCCGAGAGAGAAAAAGAGAGAAAATGGGAGAGTGAGATGTCTTGGTTGTTGACAATTATGTATCTAATACACATAAATTGATTTTCTGAAAATCAATTAAATAATTTCAAAAATCAAAACATATACCAAACATTAAAATAATAATATATGTCAATCAATCTTTCAAAAAGCTTTCCAACCACTTCCATTAAGTCACATCACTCATGAATAGTGACTGGTGTCAATCACTCAAAGTGAAAGACATCTATCACTTGATTGACGAATGATGTGACGCTAGATGTGACTTGCGATTTGACGCTTGATGTGATTTGCGTGTTGGACAATTATGACCCATAGCGTCACTATTTGTACAGATCATGGTGTTGTTGTACAAATTAACTATGTGACAAAGGAGATTGCTCTCTTATCATTTGTGATTAGATCACCTTAGATGTATAAATGATGAGAGGTCCCTATGATTTGTTCCTGGACGGAGAATTATATGAGACAGTATCAGTCCACGTAGGATAAATCATTAAATATCCCTAGTCAGAGTATTATCGAGATTGGACATCGATAGATACGTAAAAGACTAGTATTGCACATTTGCGTGTTGTGAGGGCACAACGGCATAGTTCTCATATATTTGGGTATTGGATACTCATGCAAGTGTAATAGGAGGTTGTGTTTCACCGATGGTACGGGAAACAGCTTCGCTCTGGATAGACCCCCTCAGAATCCCATTGGTAGTATGACTGTGTGTCTATGGGAGTCCGAAATGAGGGTAGGTTTATTTGGTCTTAACCTGAGACTTGCACCGCTAATACTTACGACAATCAATATACTTTGGTTGAGGTCATCCAGGGCTTTAACCGGTTCTGTGTACGCCAATACTGGGTATATTGAGAATCGTAGAGTATTGGGTGTGATGTCAAGATGAAAGTATCACTCCAGTCATAGTGGAGATGATGTCACGTAGGATACGGTATTAGTGCACTTAAGTGCTGCGCGGCCATTGGGATATTATGACTAGGTCATGTATATCCGATTATAGAGACTAGTTACCAGACATCCGACATGTGTTTCGTACGGGGCAGACACAACTCCAGCCCCAGGCCTAGCACGTGACCATCCGATACTAGATCGATATGCATTATACGATGTATACTACACCTGATACAGATCATTCATTCCTGTAAGGATATTTCCGGAGAATTGGGTAGGCATGGTGCTTTGCTAGAAGCCAACCTTGTCTTGTGAATCGGTAAAACGTAGTACTTGGTACTTACGTGTTCGGATAGTCCGACGACCGTATTTACTGGCAACATATCCAGGGATCTCATGGGTCGCTTCCCAATGATTCACCGATGATGTATGACTCGCACTTTCATTAATCTGGGATTAATTTGATGAGAGAGAAAATTAATCTGGGATTAATTACGGAGATATTTTATCTGGGATAAAATATTATCTAAAGAGAGAGAACGCGATTAATTTGGAATTAATCGGTAAAATGAATTTAATAGTTAAATTTGATTTTTCTATTTAATTTATTCGAATGGGCTAAAATTAATATATCGGATATCTTAATATGAATTGGATTTCATTACGAAATTAAAGTCGACTTTAATGCGAACGAACGAATTAATTTAGAATTAATTCGTAAACGACGTTCGTAATATATTTGCGTGGCATCGATATTTAATTAAATTAGATTTAATTATTTAACGACGGAAGTTTGTTTAATCGGATTAAACGGAACCGAGCCGCGGCAAATGTTCGTATAGATATTTGAATTTTTCAATTCAAATATGTGGGGCCCATGTGTGGTAGGTGTACCTACCACCCAACTACCTTGTTTTACTTTTGGAAAACCATTTACCCACACCTACCAAGTTTAGGGTAAAAGTGAAATGGATTTTACCTAAAGTATAAAAGAAAAAAATCTCTCTACACTTTGGTAATTCATTATTATTCATTAGATGAATATTTTTGAAAACCCTAGACAACTCTCTCTCTCTCCATCTATCTCTCCAACTGTCTTTCTCCATCTCAAAGTGGCGCCCAAGGGGCGGCTCACTGTCCAGAAATAGCGTGAACCATGGAGGATATTTGAGGGTTTTGTGGCAAGATCCAAGTGCTAGCACACTCCTAGAAGACATACGAAGGTGTTAGGGAAACCCACCCACGAGCCGGGAATCGTTAGACGAAGCTTGGAGCTTCAAATCTCAGCTCAAAATCTGATTTTTAAAGGCAGTGGACTTGTCACTGCAGTGGCGTTTTGGAGGGCAGAATTTCAGTTTTGTTCTTCACCAAATCGTCTCGACCGATCGATGTGAGTATTCCGCTACATTCGTTGATGTGTTCACACATTATTTTCATGCTCGTTATGATCTTGGGACCTAAATAGAAACCAACAATGGCATCAAGAGCCTAGGTTCAAGCATGAAATTGTTAGGGCTTAAAATTTGGTATTTTGTATTTGAGCATGATTTGAATAAATTGGATGTTTGAGTATGTTTAATACATGTTGAATTGAAGATTGATTGGATCAATTTCAAGAAAATGGTTTGGAATAATTTTTCTCCAATATATCTACCTTGGCCGAAAATTAGGGTTCATATGGAATCTTGGATTTCTTCATTTTCATTCATGGATGAGTTGGAATGATGTTGGATGATGTTAATTTGAGATTGAATTGGATTTAATTTTGAATTGAAAAAAAACCCCAAATACCTTACCTTGGCCGAATGGTATATGCCCTATTTAGTCTTGGAATTTTTGATTTTTGGACATTAGATGTGTTGGAAATCATTCGGGATGTTGATTTAATGTCGATTGTGGATTAATTGGATTGAAACCGAATTGGACATGAAATGACTCCCTTGGCCGAGACTTATGGAATGATGAATGGGTTTGATTTTTCATCAAAGTATGTTGGACATGTGATGATGATAAAAGCATGATTAATTGGACAAAATGATGTTTTGGAAATATTGATTTGGTTAATTAATCATGTAATACACTTTGGTAATTAAATTGGAAATTTGGAATTTGGTAATTTAATTATTTGGGCCTTAAAATTGGATTTGGGCTTTTAAAGTTGTAATGGGCTTATTGGGCTTTGTTGTACAAAGTTGGATTTAGGCAAATTGGATTGGATCCAATTGGGCCCAAAACCACTTCCATAAAGCCCAAATGCGACTTATAAACCTTTAAAGTTTAATTGGGCCTAAATTGATTTCTAGGCTTATGGGGTTACTCCTTGATTGGGCTTTGGTTGCCGAAGCCCACGCCTTAAAGAAATTAATTGAAAGCCTATTGGACTTGAATTAAATTGACGTTGGACGTTAATCGGGCTTTGAGACCCGTAATGATTAAATTGGGAACTTAAGTCGTAAAAGGTTTATTAATAAAGTGTAATTTTTTAATTTGGAATTAAATAGTGAATTAGTATTAAATACATATTAAATTGGATTTAATGTTGTAGTTTAATTTAATTCGAGAATTCGTACTTTGAGTACTTATTCGCAAAACGAGTTTGACTCGCGCAAAATCAAATCGTTGTTTGAACATTGGATGATCATAATTATCAGATTAATTAATTTGATTAGATTGATTGATAACATGCTTGTGTGAATACATGGTTTTGATGAATGAATAATGTATATCAGATGGATATTAGTCGGGTGGGGGGCAATTTTGGAAATTAATGTAATAAATTTGATTTATTAATTGGACCTGCGTGTCCAGCCTTATCACCTCTATTCTCTTTGTATTCTCTTCTCACCTATTCCCCTCAATGTAAATGAGGTTTCTTTAGTAGTGTAGTGTAACAGGTAGAAATAATACAAGTGCTAGTTTGAGAGATAAAGGGAGAGATTTGATCTAGGATCAATGTGTTAAGTATCCATCCGCATATCATTATTATTTATTTTTGTGCGTTTTATTATGTGTTTAGAATGCATGTTTAAGGGTGTTTGATGATGAGACCTAAATAAAGATAATAAATTGGTAGCCAATTTTTACGCGAAAAACCCTCATCAAATATCATGCGTTTTTCCTTCCATTGAGTGATTCTTACTCAAGATCCGAGACTGGCATTGGGTTGTTGGCCAAAGTCAAGCCCTTTTTCCGTCGAAGATGTGTTTGAATCACGAGAGTTTTTTTCTATATTGGTGGTGTCTTGTCCAAGTTGTGGTTTTTTGGCCAAAGTCAAGACCACTTCTTGTCCATCGACATTGATTACGAAGCTTTCCATGGTCAATGGGTCACGCTTGACTGGGATCACTAGGTTTGTTGTGCCAAAGCCAAGGCTTAGTTGATTCAGAGGAAAAAGGTTAGGTAATACATTGGATGTATTGGTATATATGAGATATATGTTTCGGACTTGGATGTCTCCCTACCGGATCTAGGAATTGGATGAGATCCAATTGATCTTAGAGATCTACCTAGTTAATTAGCATACAATTTGTTGGCCAAAGTCAAGATTGTGTGATATTTAACGGGATCCTAGCCCACTAGGAAACACGGTTTCCCGAGTACTCGACAGAGGGTTAGAGGCTCGCCGAAAAATAGTGGGAGGCAAGAATTGAATTTGCAATATTCGTTTAATTACTTGCCATACGCGCTCATTCAAATTATTCGTCATATAAATTAAATGTTAGTTGGACTAATATTTAAATTTTTGTTTTAATAAGCAGTTGGACTGTATTATAGTTGATTATATAATTGGATTATAGTAATCAATATATTTGAATTAATTAATTTACAGTTGATTTTATAATTGGATTATAGTAATCAATGTAATTGAGGTTAATTGATTTAAATTATATTTGATTGTATAGTTGGACTATAATAATCAATATAATACATAATACCACAAATCGTTGATTAAATAGTTGGACTATTAGGAATCAAGATAAATGAAATATTAGTGTTTAAAACATAATCCTAGGTGAAAATGTATTTAAACAACTATATTTTAAATTGGGAATAATTTCAGGATGGTCCTGGAAATAAATAATAAGTTACTTTATTTGATAAAATAACCTATTATGCCTAAGCCAAGAATTAAGCAAATAGTAGAGCATAAACTTTGGAAGATTTATGTGATGATAACTTAAGTGCTTAATTCGATATACTTGTCATAAATCTATGATTAGATTTAAGAAGTATTGAAATTGCAATAAATAACTCTTGGAGGGTTAAAGACTATTCTCGTGGAGATAAAGTCAAACTTTGCAATTTGGTAAGTGGCGTAAGGCGCACCATACTTCAATATTCTAGAAACCCAAGGCTTGGCCAAAGGCTTCTGAAATATTTGAAAGGGCAAAGGCAAAATCATTATGATATTCTGGGAAGATAAATGACATATCCTATAGTGACTTCCGTTTGGATAGACCTTTATATTCTAGAACACTAAAGTGTTTCATTATATAAAGAATGATATTAAGATAAACACATTAGATGTGAGTAACAGAATTTATATTTTGAATATAAATAAAATCTCAAACATATAAAATGACAAATATATAGCTCAAACTGATTTGATCAGTAGAGACTTATTTGTGGCATTGTTGTCTGGGACACAATTAAACAAGACTCGTATATCCACGCTTTTTGAAGAGTGGGTACTAGGACTGATTTGACTATTCAAATAAAGTCTACCAATCTAGTTTATTAGGTAAAGTACCTGAAACGCTATTTACTTGGTAATAGTGATAGTGCCACCGATCTGTTAGCCTTATTCATAGTGAAGTAAATGGGCCCATATCTAGCAATGCTAGATGTGAATATGAATATTTGGTGACCTTAACGGATGTGGCATCACGTTATGGTTATGTGTTTCTTTTGAAGAACACAAATCGATAACTTTTAGAGTTTCGACATGAAGTGAACAAACAGATCGTCTAAAGTATTAAACCATCGCGGTAAGACCGTAATGGAAATACTTAAGCTGTAAGTTTCAAACATACGTGAAAGAGTATAGTATTCTTTCAATGAGGACTCCTCCCGAGACACATCAGTTTGACTGTGTGTCCGTACGGAGAAACCGAATTTTGTTGGATATGATAAGGTTAATCATGAGTCGCTCTGAGCTACCATTTCCTTCAACGGATATGCATTAACAGTGCAAGAACTTATTTTGAATAAGGTTCTATAATAATCTGTTTGACAGATATCATATTAGATATGAACGGGAAAGAAACCGAGTTTCTCATTCCTGATGATTTGGGTATGCTAGGCATATGTTTGGATGATACCAAACTAAAACCCAAATAGGATAAGTGCCAATTATAGGTTATCCTAGGGGAAACCATAAGTATTGTACTTATGCATCTCACGAGAGAACAATGTTATTGTTGCTCACCATGCGGTTTTCCTAAGAGGAATACCGATATGCAGTGGTAAGTGGGAGGATGGTATAACTCGATGAAAATTAGAGTAATACTGTTCAAGGCACGAAGTCCTTAATGGAACACAGATAGTTCATCAATGATGAAACTATACCATTAATCTTCAAATACACAAGAACCGCGTAGATCGGAGAGAATCAGAAAACAACCTGGGGTATGGGTTTCTGATCTCACCTCATAAACATGTCAATCTTGTTGAGGTAGACCAACTGACTACGTTTGAGGAAGTGATACAAGGTATCGACTCCCTTTTGTGGCAAAGTGCCATGAGTCCGAAGTGGATTCCATGTATACCAACTATGTTTAGACACTAGTTGATGTACCGTTAGGCATTGTGCCTATTGGTACTTAAAAGTCTTCAAGGAAGACATACATGGATGGCAACATACCAACGTACAAAGCTAGGCTTTTAGCGAAAAGGTATCGTTATCAACATTGTGTTGATTACTGTTCAACCTTTTACCTGTTGCCACAGTAAATACATTTGGATAATGCTTGCCGAAATTGTACATTTATGAAATGTGTCAGTTAAAGATCAAAATCGCTTTCCTTAAACGGAAACCTTTTGGAGGATGTTTATAACATCCTGACGATTTTGTCGTACCTAAACCAGCAAACTAGGTTTGCGGGTTGTTCGATCCATGTTTGGATTGAAGCAAGCATAAGGTTCTTGGAGCTGACGTTTTGATGTAATCATAATGATTTATGATTTAATTCAAAATGAAAATAATTCTTGTGTATATAAGGAGGTTAGTGGGAGCGCACTGACAATGAATGTCATGTATAAAATAATGATAATATATATTATTGCTTGGAAATGATATTCCCATAAAACAATCGGCGAAAGCTTGGATTTCGAGATAATTCTCTGTAGAATTCTTAGGAGTAACAACCTTTATTCTAGGAATAAAGATCTATTGGGATAGATTTAAAGTTGTTAACACTCTCTGAGAAATTGTACATTTAAAATGAACGTGACCTGGTGTCTCATACGCTTTGAGCGTGTGGAGACACAATCAGACCAATCCGAGTGATAGTCACTAGATTGAAGTTAAGAACATCCGTTAGTATCTCAGAGAACTAAGGATGATGTCTTAGTCTATGGAGAATGAGAACTTAAAGTGACTAGGATCGCTGTAGCAATGTTCCAAACCGATAAAGACGACTATAAGTCGCAAACGGTACTGTAAAGTTTGAATACCGGAACAGTGAGCTAGAAATCTTCCAAGGAAGATACTGTTACCATATAAACAACAAATACGGATTATTGCTGCAGCTGAGGCAGCAATAGAAGCCATTTGGGTCGATAATAAATCTAATTAGATTAGATATAGTTCTGTTAGTGGCTGAGCTAGGCGTCATCACAGGCTAAAGAATTAATGGTCTCATCAACGATACAGATATATACTTCGATATTCATCTGATTCGTTCGGATCATACATCATGGCGATGTGATGATCGTATAAATCACATCAGACGATAATCATGTAAATCCGCTGACGAAAACCTTTTCTCAGCAATTTGAGCCAACCATACATAGTTCGAGTGTTAGGCACTCGAGTGACTGGCTATAGGCCAAGTGGGAGATTGTTGGACAATTATGACCCATAGCGTCACTATTTGCACAGATCATGGTGTTGTTGTACAAATTAACTATGTGACAAAGGAGATTGATCTCTTATCATTTGTGATTAGATCACATTAGATGTATAAATGATGAGAGGTCCCTATGATTTGTTCCTGGACGGAGAATGATATGAGACAGTATCAGTCCACGTAGGATAAATCATTCAATATCCCTAGTCATAGTATTATCGAGATTGGACATCGATAGATACGTAAAAGACTAGTATTGCACTTGTGCACGTTGTGAGGGCACAACGTCATAGTTCTAATATATTTGGGTATTGGATACTCATGCAAGTGTAATAGGAGGTTGTGTTTCACCGATGGTACGGGAAACAGCTTCGCTCTGGATAGACCCCATCGGAATCCCATTGGTAGTATGACTGTGTGTCTATGGGAGTCCGAAATGAGGGTAGGTGTATTTGGTCTTAACCTGACACTTGCACCGCTAATACTTACGACAATCAATATACTTTGTTTGAGGTCGTCCAGGGCTTTAACCAGTTCTGTGTACGCCAATACTGGGTATATGAGAATCGTAGAGTATGGGTGTGATGTCAAGACGGAAGTATCACTCCAGTCATAGTGGAGATGATGTCACGTAGGATACGGTATTAGTGCTCTTAAGTACTGCGCGGCCATTGGGATATTATGACTAGGTCATGTATATTCGATTATAGAGACTAGTTACCAGACATCCGACATGTGTTTCGTACGGGGCAGACACAACTCCAGCCCCAGGCCTAGCACGTGACCATCCGATACTAGATCGATATGCACTATACGATGTATACTACGCCTGATACAGATCCTTCATTTCTGTAAGGATATTTCCGGAGAATTGGGTAGGCATGGTGCTTTGCTAGAAGCCAACCTTGTCTTGTGAATCGGTAAAACGTAGTACTTGGTACTTACGTGTTCGGATAGTCCGACGACCGTATTTACTGCCAACATATCCGGGGATCTCATGGGTCGCTTCCCAATGATTCACCGATGATGTATGACTCACACTTTTATTAATCTGGGATTAATTTGATGAGAGAGAAAATTAATCTGGGATTAATTATGGAGATATTTTATCTGGGATAAAATATTATCTAAAGAGAGAGAACGCGATTAATTTGGAATTAATCGGTAAAATGAATTTAATAGTTAAATTTGATTTTTCTATTTAATTTATTCGAATGGGCTAAAATTAATATATCAGATATATTAATATGAATTGGATTTCATTACGAAATTAAAGTCGGACTTTAATGCGAACGAACGAATTAATTTAGAATTAATTCGTAAACGACGTTCGTAATATATTTGCGTGGCATCGATATTTAATTAAATTAGATTTAATTATTTAACGACGGAAGTTTGTTTAATCGGATTAAACGGAACCGAGCCGCGTCAAATGTTCGTAGAGATATTTGAATTTTTCAATTCAAATATGTGGGGCCCATGTGTGGTAGGTGTACCTACCACCCAACTACCTTGTTTTACTTTTGGAAAACCATTTACCCACACCTACCAAGTTTAGGGTAAAAGTGAAATGGATTTTACCTAAAGTATAAAAGCAAAAATATCTCTCTACACTTTGGTAATTCATTATTATTCATTAGATGAATATTTTTGAAAAAACCCTAGACAACTCTCTCTCTCTCCATCTATCTCTCCAACTGTCTTTCTCCATCTCAAAGTGGCGCCCAAGGGGCTGCTCACTGTCCAGAAATGGCGTGAACCATGGAGGATATTGAGGGTTTTATGGCAAGATCCAAGTGCTAGCATTAGTTAAATTAATTCGTTCGTTCGCATTAAAGTCCGACTTTAATTTCGTAATGAAATCCAATTCATATTAAGATATCCGATATATTAATTTTAGCCCATTCGATAAATAAATAGAAAAATCAAATTTAACTATTAAATTCATTTTACCGATTAATTCCAAATTAATCGCGTTCTCTCTCTTTAGATAATATTTTATCCCAGATAAAATATCTCCGTAATTAATCCCAGATTAATTTTCTCTCTATCAAATTAATCCCAGATTAATAAAAGTGCGAGTCATACATCATCGGTGAATCATTGGGAAGCGACCCATGAGATCCCCGGATATGTTGGCAGTAAATACGGTCGTCGGACTATCCGAACACGTAAGTACCAAGTACTACGTTTTACCGATTCACAAGACAAGGTTGGCTTCTAGCAAAGCACCATGCCTACCCAATTCTCCGGAAATATCCTTACAGGAATGAAGGATCCGTATCAGGTGTAGTATACATCGTATAATGCATATCGATCTAGTATCGGATGGTCACGTGCTAGGCCTGGGGCTGGAGTTGTGTCTGCCCCGTACGAAACACATGTCTGATGTCTGGTAACTAGTCTCTATAATCGGATATACATGACCTAGTCATAATATCCCGATGACTGTAGTACTTAAGAGTACTAGTACCGTATCCTACGTGACATCATCTCCACTATGACTGAAGTGATATTTTTATCTTGACATCACACCCAACACACTACGATTCTCAATATACCCAAAAGAGGCGTACACAGAACCGGTTAAAGCCCTGGACGACCAAAACCAAAGTATATTGATTGTCGTAAGTATTAGCGGTGCAAGTCTCAGGTTAAGACCAAATGCACCTACCCTGATTTCGGACTTCCATAGACACATAGTCATACTACCAATGGAATTCCTTTAAAAGGGGTCTATCCAAAGCGAAGCTATTTTCCGTACCATCGGTAAATCACAACCTTCTATTACATTTGCATGAGTATCATATACCCAAATATATGAGAACTATGTTGTTATGCTCCCATAACACGCACAAGTGTAATACTAGTCTTTTACGCATTTTCGATGTCCAATCTCGATAATACTATGACTAAAGATATTTAATGATTAATCCTTCGTGGATTGATACTGTCTCATATCATCTCAATCCACGAACTAATCATAAAGACCTCATATCGTTTATATATCTTGGTGATCGAATCACAAATGATAAGAGAGCAATCTTCTTTGTCACATAGTTAATTGTACAACAACATCTTGATCTGTACAAATAGTGACGCTATGGGTCATAATTGTCCAACATCAAGCTCATGGGGCGAACCGGTCCCTAAATAAATAGTTATTTTATAGATTGAAAATTTGATTTTGTCCTAAGGTTCTGACCCTATGCAGAATAATACACAATAATTAAAGATAAGTCCTAATTATTGTGACTATGGATTTCCAACATGCACCCTTAATCTAACAATTATAAATTAAAGCAAATAAATGAAAGGAGAAAATAAAATTAACACTAGAATTTTTTTTAACAAAGTGGAAAACTCGTACGAGTAAAAAATCACTCTGAGTATCTAGGCTACCAGCCAAATCCATTATAACAAAAAAACTTACAGTGATGGTATAAGACCTATGGCAGCAACTCTGCCGAATTTAATACCTCCATACTGTAATAACCCGAAAAACTCCTCGGGCGCCATCACCAAGCAGCCTTCTTCATAACCTCTGAAGTCTCTAAGCGGATCAACGTTGCGAACTCACAACGCCGGAACTTGAACTACCAATATTCCTCCTTGAGAACTCTAAAGGCTTAGGAAATTGGTAAGGATTATGTTTCTGTGTTAATGGTTGATCAAAGATCAATATCACTAAGACAAATAAGACAAGGTAATTAGGAAAGTCTTCAAGGTGAAAATCAAAAAGATTGAAAACTAAAAAGATCGAGGCTTATAATAATATGTTTCCAACCCCTGGTAAGGTGGCTTTATGTTTGTATACATGGGTAGGGTAAAAGTAGGCTTTTACTTGTGCAAAAATAGCTAAAAAATGAGTCTAAAATAACACAGTCTCGTAATTTCGTTCGAACGCTCATCGAATACAAGATGAACACGCACTATTCCATAAACTCTTTTGAACGCAGTCTCGAAAGTGTCCCGAATGCAAACATACTAGAGGGTTTCGTTCGCACGGGAAAATGAACGCACTATGCACGACAACTTAATGCCAAGTTTCGCTCGAACCCAAACACGAGCGTGATATGAATGCCACTCGTTCGAACACAAACACGAATATAGCTTTAACACATAACTAATATCTTCACGCACAGTCTGTCAAATACTAGTCAAATTTCTCCGAGATCTTCAAGACTCGTTACAATTCTATTGACGGTCGTTTTTCACTTTAGGGGTGATTTGAGAAATCTACTCCTCGAAAAAACCTCCCCTAAGTAGTGATATTTTTTTAGTTGGGAACCAAGCAAACTTGGCAAGCAAATAAAAAAACCACAGACAAAATAAGAGGTTAACGTGGTTCGGTGGAGAGTGGCTCCAACATACATCTGCGGTAGTAAAAGGGGAAACTTTATTACTAGATTTCATCAGAACCGACCAGCTTTATCTTTCTATCACTAAACTTTTAAAGCTCTTTTACAAGTGGTGAAGCGTAAAAATTACTAACCCTTGAATCTAAGTCTTTAACCCCTTTATATAGGCTTATAAATCTACTGTTCCACCAACTGGTGACGTAAGTTCATGTCATCTTGGCATGGTCGTCCATGGTAATTTTCCCTAACCACTCTGCAATAGTAGCTCTAGTCTCTGACTCAACCACCTTATAATAGCAGAAAGCCATCATTCCCTCTATTTATCCTATACTACATGTTTTGCCCACGTGATAGCCTGTAATTCAACTACACCAATATTTTTCCATATGTAGAAGGGAAAATATCTGACCAACTCTCGTCATATCATCCTTTTGGAGGCTTAAAGTTTCATGAAGGGCTTAAGCATGATACTATAACCTCAATCTCGGTCATCGGGTAGCATACCGAGGTGAATGGTGCTGAATACTTTTCCTTACTTCTTTACCAGGCTGGGTTGGTAGTCACATACTACTCGGGTCGGCCTTCACAGATGCTCAAGTACTGTCGAATCTGATATCTTTTCATCAGGTCGGGTCAGTATCCCAACTTATCCTCCTCAACTGACTTTTTCCTCAAGTGTTCCTCTTCACTATGGGCTCAAGCCTTTTCATTCTCATGGACAAGTACAATCCCTAACTTACCATTCCTCAGGTTTCTAACTTCCTAGTGGTGAAAATCCACTATCAAAATATGTCCTCTAATTCTCGGTATCAATAAGTTGGCGAGTTGATGTCGGGAACTACAATAAAGATAGTGGTGTATGAAGTCGGAGACTGATTTGATGTTTTTAGGCTGATACTCTCATGGGCACCTCATATTGCCTGAACCTGATGTCTTGTGGTACCTTTCCAACACTTGGAAAATTTTTGAAGAAAAACCTTTCCGCTCATGCCGATGCTCAAATATATCTAATCCACACTTCTCATCATTTTTGAAAATCAACCTTAGGTCTATAGCCCTGAAGTGGCTTATGGCTTGGTTTCCATATCCATCACCTTTTCTCTACTCCGACCACTACTACTATGTCTTGGGGTTGCTTATCCTATTCCAATGCCTTGAGGTTGTCATCCCATCGTCGAGCTGATCTGAATCACCACTAGTTGGCCCTTAGCTAAAAATCTGATATTGGCTTCATCATCTCTACGTTTCTCAACAAGGTCATTGGGGACAAACTCTGATCTCATGCCTTAAAATTTGAGATTCCAATAGGAATATTCTAGAAGGTCCTGTAAAATAGAAAAAAAAAAAACATAGGGAAAATTCCCACATCGGGCCATTAGCACAATAATAAGGTCTCGACGGGATGTAACTCGACCCCGAGCCAATCTGATATAGAGAGACATTGGGGAAGGATTTCGACCCCAAGCCATCTAAGTCATTTGGCCACAAGAGAATAAACCCTATTTATGCTAAAAAACACACCATTAGGGCCTCGACGGGCGTAACCTAGCCTCGAGCCAATGCAAATTCGATCATAAAGGGATCAAACCTCATTGAGCCTCTCAGTTTGAAGAGGCTCATGCATGCTCTCACGCATCCCAAAATCCCAGAGATGAATGATCTAAAAAGACTTACAAAGAAAGAAACAAACCATAATGGAAAGCTCGCCTCCTTAGGCCGTCAATAAACCAACAAGGCATCGGGGGGGGAATTCCGACCCTGAGCCTAATAACCCTTACAATGTACAATTGGCCGCGGAGGTCAAGGGGCCTTGCGCGATATGTACCTTCTAACCTAATCGTCTCAGTGACCTCTATTAATCTCGGGCTATAGATGCCAAAAAAAGGTTAGCAAATGCCACGGGGGCATGATCCATCGCCATGCTATGCAGTGTTGGGATATATGCCTAATAGCATAATATAATATGCAAAGGGATTTTATTTTAAGTAATAAATGATGTAGTTATTCATTTATTAAAATGTTATTTTAAAGCTTGCATATTATAAATTATCATTTATTCCCTTTGATACTAAATGAACTTTCAGATTTAGTATATATGTGTTATACACAAGAAGATTTAAGTCTGAAATTAGTAATCCTAAATAGTCTATAGAGAGCAAACAAAAGACAGGCACTTTACTTTTGGTTTATCTACAGTTACGGTCTATTCTATATTGTATGACGATTTTGATCCCGGTTCGTTCATATGGTGACATGGGGATAAAGGCACCTTATATGATGCGATCATATAGGACTGGATCAAGATAGAAATGAATTTCTTTTAATATCCGTCAAACAATGAAATCATTTCAATCCAATAGATGGTTATATATGGATTGATCTGAATCATGAGTGTACTAAGAACTCTTGCATGGTAGGCTATGTCCTTTGATTTACAAAGGTGGGGTTGGTGAAGCTTCATCGCTTTGGAAAATGCGTGGTTTCGAGAACCAGTTATGCGATTTCTGTTTATATCATTATACACATAAAAGTTTATGTTTTAGATATAAAAATAGAAAGTGAACTCTGGTTGGCTGTGTAGAAGAGAGAGAGATGCGTGAGTTATGGGTATCTAGATCCTGGCTCCTCACTTTGTTTCACGGCCCGAGCTACCCTCTAAATTGAAGTTCTCGGAGAGTACTATAAGCTAGCAGTGACATATTTTTTGGAGTCCAAAAAATACATAAACAGAGGATTTAAGTTAACTAGTGGCTCAAATTAGTTTCTAATGATATTTTAAGATTAATATAACTGAAAACATTGGAATCAGACTTGATTTAGTTTTCCCGGAAAGATCAAAAAATTTACCGTAGTTAAGTCGAGAATACCATAGGTCGCGATTCTAAAGACATTTCACCATTTATTTTGACAGATTTGACAGGACCTAGAGTGCTAGAATTGTTGATTGTGTAAAACCATGTAAGTAACCCATGTGATGAGAGCTTTAATTGTTGATTTGTGTTTAATTGTAAATAGAGATTATTGAATTATTTACGATAAAACGAGGATAGTTAAGAGGTAGTTTGAGAACGGGGTTCAAGACTATGATTAGTTAAGTGAATCGACCATCGCATGTATGGATTTTGTTATTGCTATGATATGAAGTGAAATATTTGATGAGCTCAACTTTTATATGCATGTGTTATGTACGTAAGTGTGTGAACGTGTAATGAAATGTATATGTATAAACATATGTATAAGTATATGAATGCATATTTGTATATGTATGAATAATAGGATATGTATGATTTGGGTATAAAAGATCGGCAAAAGGAATAATTTATGACTTCAGAGTTTGTATTAGCATATGCGTGTGTGCATTTTTGTGGATAAGTTTGACAAAAATACATTTCGACGTTATATGACATACTTTGTGATATTCGAATATATGCTTCGTGTACTTTGAATGTCTAGTCATTATATTGACAACATGTAAATATGTAAATATGAGAATTGGACATGCATAAAGAATAAAGAATAATAAAAAAATTGATAACTATGAAATCGTAATAATTTGATTATTCTGAAAAGTTGATGATATGCTTGACTTGTATGTTCTGTTTTGGTACTAGCATCGGTAAGTACTGAGTTGTATAACTCACACCAAACCATTTTGCTAATTTTTCAGGTTGGCTTCCAGATTGGTCAACCACGATAGCTTTGGAAGTTATGCTCGAGACGCGGATTACCCAAATGGCAGTCACTCTCGCATGTGTCCTTGGAAAAACTTTAGAAGCTTATGATTTGTGATTAGTATGTTATTTGTCATGCTAAGCACGTTGTTATGTATTTATTAAGTAAAGATTTTGATTGTTTATGATGTTGTGGGCACAGAGCCCTTGAGTGTTGATTGATGTTGTGAGCACAAAGTCCTTAAGTGTTGTTTTGAGTTTGATGTGTTTTGTGTGGACCTAAGGACCTTTTATATATTTGATGCCTATTGTAGATTCCATTTGATGCTAGACTGTGATCCATGTTGTCCAGTTTTAGGATACGTCATGTCCGATTTTTAGTAAATTTGGAGGCTTATAGAGATGGGTTAATCATGTCTCCTGCCAGTAGCATCTTGCCTCTGGCGGGATGTTACAAATAACGAGAGTGCATCTTTAGGTTTTTAGTGGAATAACCTAAAGTTAATATTCGAAATATTTAATTAAAGAGTTTTAATTAATATTTTTTGAGATTATTGGAGCTCGGAACTGTAGGTCCATTATGTCCCCGTGTTAGCTCGTTACATTATAGAAATACATGGAATAATTGGATAGTCCAATTATGAATTCACTTAATAAGTATTAAAAAATTGCGAATTACTTATTGATATAATTATTAATTTGATTAATAATTATAAAATGTCACACTTTATAATTATATATTAAAATGGTTAATATATAGGTTTTATATTAATGATTATTAGATAATCACTTAATACATGATTTGATTTTTAAATTAAATTTGATTTGATTTGATTCAAAATCAAATATTTAATTTATATCATGATATAAGTTACATGTTAAAATCTAATTTCAAATTAAATGATGTTTGATATTATATTTAATTTTTGAAATTAATAATTTTATAGTGACAAAAATTATTAAACATTTTTGTACAAGCATTTTCTCAAGGGTTAGGGTTATTTTGTACAAGCATTTTTTAAGAAATTTCTCACGAAAAGTTTCTCAAGTGAGTTAATCCGAACTCACCCTCACAGATTTCTATGGTGAGTCATAACCAGTGGCGTATCCAGAAATTCCAGTCAGTGGGGGAAAAAATTTTCTTACTAAATAATATATAATGAATTCATACATATTTTTTGAAATTACAAGATGATCTCTATACTTTTGAAAATTATGAAATAGCCCTTAGTTTCTAAACTTATAAATTAACCCAAAATTTTCAGAATTATATTTTTATCCATAATTTCTAAAAATACCAATTTATCCTAAAATTTAAGTAAAAATTATTTTTAAAATTATGTATGTAAGTTTATGTAGTATATTATATACTAAATTTCCGCTAATTTAATTTATTATAGATTTGACCACTTTTTTTTAATTAAATTATTAAAAGCCTTGTGCTAAAACGCAACATTTGTACTTTGAACAACTATAAATAAAAAATAAATATACAAAAAATATATACAATATAATTATATTATATTAATATGTGAATATTTTATACATAACAACTATATAAGCGTGTTTAATAAAAGAATCACTATAAATATATCAATAAATTAGAATATCAATAACCAAACCTAAGTATAAACATAGTAGTTTGTAACTTCCAAAAAAAAAAGTATAAACATAGTTATTTTTATTTAAATGTAATGAAATCCTTATTCTTTTGTAAATGGAAAAACATATAAATGAGTGGATTTAAAATGAAAAATAGCCAATTATCTATACACATATAAATTAAATATATTTATTTTAGTATTGTTTAAGAAATAAGATTGATATAAAAATGTATTGGAATTTTTTAATAATTTGGGCTTGGACCTACATATTATATTAAAAAAATACAACTCAAAAAATTAAAAATAATGTATTTATAAGTGTTTTTTAATTATTTATATTTTCTAATATAATATATATATATATATATAATTTATAAAAAAAAAAAAAAAAAAAAAACTAGTGGGCCCCGTGGGGGCAACTGCCCCCACTGGGCCTGAAGTGGCTCCGCCACTGGTCATAACACGGAAGATCGAGTAATAGACCCGATCATAATACACATGGTTCACGGCACCCATAGCTCACGGCAAAATACGAATGGGAAGTGATCAAAATTGATCAAGCTGACAAGGCAATTGTTGATCACACGTGTATAATGATCAACAATGTGGCGCACAAAAACCAAATGATCAAAGGCATGAACAATGTGATTTGTTTAGTTTAACAGGTGGCACACTGAAATCAAATAATCAAAGGCATGAATAATGTGATTTGTTGAGTTTAAAAGCAGCAAAATTGAAAAAAAGTTAAATTGAAGGGAAAAAGCATGCATGATCTGGCGCATGTAATTGGCCATCACAAAAGGCCAATTTGTATTTCAGTAATGCAACAAAGTGTGGCATACGTAAGAAGAAAATTTGTTGGTGGAAGAAATCGGCACATAAGAGTAAGCAGAATAAAGCTCGGGGTGAGAAAGGAATTTTCCCTTAGATGGTATTTTATGAAGTGATAAAAGCTTCTCGGATCGGCAGGAGTCCGGACGCAGTCCCTTAGCTTAGATCAATCATATTCTATACTAGAGCATGATTTTCATAGACGGCCACAACAGCTACTTTGCTCGGCTCGGGAAACCCAAGAATAGACCGAGGTAGTTCGGCAGGGTTGGCAGATAAACAAAGACCGACCACTAAGTCACCGACAGAAGCCTCAAGAAACGAATCTCTCTTTACACGCGTCATCACCAAGAAACACCCACCAGGCGATTATCATTACTAAATGCATGTGGCAGTGGAAAGTCAAACTGATGCGATGGGTTGTCAGAGAGCAAGTTTACTTTCGGCAAGAGTAGGTCTAGGACATGGAGCTTAGTAAATGAAGCAGGTTCACGTGGAAGGAATCTACAGAACAAGGAAATAGTAACCGACTTACTTTGCCGCCTGAAAGTTAGTATAAACATAAGGCTAAGTACATTTAGTAGAGAGAGAAAAAGACTAAGAGAGCTTTGTAAATTATTTTATAAACAGCTCGGTTTTCACACCGACCGACCACAAACAGGTCGGCCTGAGTGTATTTCATTAGTAAAACACAATCCATTTTGTGCCCGTGGATGTAGGTTGGAATCTTTCCGCCGAACCACGTTAATTCCTTGTGTCAATCTGTATGCTTTTCGCCTTCCATTAAGTTTGCTTTTGGTTTCCCCTAAACCAAACAAATTCACTGTTGAAGGGATGTTGAATCCCGGGAACAATAATTTTCCATTATTTTCCCTGAGATGAAAACCAGCCATCAACAGTTGGCGCTGTCTGTGGGGATTCGACAAAAAGTAACTCGCGTACAAGAGGATGGTGGGAGGTGTAAACTATGGGTTGTTAAGGAGTTAAACAGCAAAGTGGATGGAAAGATGGGCTTCGGTGGTGGAAGTTTTATGCTGTTGAATTGTGGAATGAAATGTATAAATTTTGGCCAACGGATGCCTGTCCAGGTGAATTGTCGAATGAATGTAACGACAGGGATGGGTTACATCCGTTGGCAACGGCTGAGAAAGATCCTCAGTAGGGAGGAACTTTACTTCCCAATCTTTCAGTCCTCTATTTTTGTAAATTACTTGTACCGGAGGACTGATCAGGGAGCTGCTCACCTAAGGGTAGGAGGGACGCCTTCGGGCCAGTCATCAATAAGTGTTGAGATTTTCTCGCTACTGGGAGAAAGGAAGTGAAAGGCCTTTCGGGAAATCGTATGTAGCAACGACTGAAGACCTCGCCCAAACATCCAGGGTTGCGCAGAATGTGCCAGTAGTTGGGAAATGCAATTTTCAAGGAGCATCGATGGAGTGCCCGGTTCGGCAGACCTTGTGATCCAGCTCGGAAACCTTGAGATCAAGTTCAGATTGAAGGATCCCAATGAAGCGCCTGATGCAGGAGCCAGCTTGAGTGTGAAGTTTACAACTATGGCATGCGCATCAGAAGTTTTCAGAGCTCGTTTCAGAAGACGCGGTTTGACCGCAACGCAGGAAGCAGAAGAAGAGCCAGTTGTAAAAAGCCTCTCTTAAAAAGTCCCATAAAGAGTGTAAGAATGGTAGTATGTCCTTAAAAATATGAATAAAACTCTGTTGACAATTATGACCCATAGCGTCACTATTTGTACAGATCATGGTGTTGTTGTACAAAATTAACTATGTGACAAAGGAGATTGCACTCTTATCATTTGTGATTAGATCACCAAGATGTATAAATGATGAGAGGTCCCTATGATTTATTCCTGGACGGAAAATGATATGAGACAGTATCAGTCCATGAAGGATAAATCATTAAATATCCCTAGTCAGAGTATTATCGAGATTGGATATCGATAAATACATAAAAGACTAGTATTGCACTTGTACGCGTTGTGAGGGCACAACGGCATAGTTCTCATATATTTAAGTATTGGATACTTATGCAAGTGCGGTAGGAGGTGTGTTTCACCGATGGTACGGGAAACAGCTTCGCTCTGGATAAGACCCCCTCGGAATCCATTGTGTAGTATGACTATGTGTCTATGGAAGTCCGAAATCAGGGTAGGTGAATTTGGTCTTAACCTGAGACTTGCACCGCTAATACTTGCGACAATCAATATACTTTGGTTAAGGTCGTCCAGGGCTTTAACCGGTTCTGTGTACGGCAATACTAGGTATATTGAGAATCGTAGTGTGTTGGGTGTAATGTCAAGACGGAAGTGTCCCTCCAGTCATATGGAGTTGATGATCGCGCAGGGATACAGAACTGGTTCTCTATATAAGGTTGCAACCGTCGGGATAATATGACTTGGTAATGATTATCCGATATTAAATAGACTAGTTGCATGTAATCCGATATGTGCTTCGTACGGGGCAGACACTGTACCAGCCCTAGGCCTCGCATGTGATCATCCAATACTGGACAGAAATACGCAATACTATGTATACTACGCCTGATACAGATCCTTTATTCCTATAAGGATATTTCCGGAGAATTGGGTAGGCATGGCGCTTTCCTAGAGGCCAACCTTGTCTTGTAAATCGGTATAAACATAGTACGAGGTACTTACGTGTTCGATAGTCCGACGACCGAATTTACTGGCAACATATCCGGGGATCTCATGAGTCGCTTCCCAAAGATTCACCGATGACGTATGACTCGCACTCTAAATTAATCTTGGATTAATTAGAAGAGAGAGAAAATTAATCTGGGATTAATTACAAGAATTTTATCTGGGATAAAATATCAACTAAAGAGAGATAACGATTAATTTGGAATTAATCGATTAATTAATATTTTGATATATTAATAGAATTGGATTTCGACGCGGAATTAAAATTAGATTTTAATTCAGGCGAATGAATTAATTTAGAATTAATTTGTTAGCGACGTGAATAGTGATTTCGCTAGGCGTAATCATTTAATTACGACGCAACGAAAATTCGTTAATTTGGAATTAGCGAACCCGAGCCCAAGATTATTTACGAGCACATTCTCATTTCGAATTCGAGTGCGGCACACAAGTCAATCAAGCGTCAAATCGCTAGTAGCATCTAGCGTCACATCAATCGTCAAATCATCTCACTTTGAGTGATGTAACCATTGATTGATTGATTGATGTGACTTGATGTGACAACTAGTCACTTTGAGTGATGGTGGTTGTTTGTTAGTGAATGAGTGTAGAACACTCAAGGTTGGTGTAAAGCTTTTTGAATGCTTAACAAGACATTTACAATATTTGAATATATGGTATATATGTCTTTGATTTTTTGAAAATCATCCCAACTCTCACAACTCATCTCTCTCTCATTTCTCTCATCTTTCACGCCCAAAGGGGCCAATTTTTCTTCTGGTTAGGTAGTGAACTGTCGTGACTCAAGAGGAAGAAAGGGAAGCAAAGTGTGTGATTTTCTGGCAAAATCGAGAGTGCTAGCACACTCCGGGATCAATGCAAAGGTGATAGGGAAGTCCACCCATGAGCCGGGAATGGTACGCAAAGCTTAGAGCTTGATTTTTTGGTGATCAAAACTGAA
Source organism: Zanthoxylum bungeanum (assembly GCA_019454045.1). Taxonomy (NCBI): domain Eukaryota; kingdom Viridiplantae; phylum Streptophyta; class Magnoliopsida; order Sapindales; family Rutaceae; genus Zanthoxylum; species Zanthoxylum bungeanum. The sequence goes on from SKCR01042703.1 coordinate 30,649, forward strand.
ACCAGTGAGGATATTCACTGCACTGCCGAACCAGTCCATGAGGGAAGGAAAGTTAAGTTTTTTGTTGCCTCCGCGTCGCTCAACCGTTCGATGTAAGTATTCCGCGACTTCTCGAATGTATTCATTTATGTTTCATGCTTGATTTTTGATCCTTGGGACACTAGATAACAACTTACAATGGTATCAGAGCATGATTAAAAGCATGAAAAGTTTAGGGCTTAAAATTGGGCAAACTTGATTTTGAGCATGATTAATTAAATTGGATGGATTAGTATGCTTAAATATGTTTGAATTAAGGATTGATTGGATCAATTTGTTGAATTGATGTTTGACACATTTTTCCCCAATTTTTTCATGTTGGCCGAATTGACCTATAGCCCTAATATGTCTTGGGATTTTGATTTTTTGACAATTGGATGTGTTGGAAATCATTCGGGAATGTTAATTAGTATCGATTGTGGAATTAATTGGATTGAATTCGAATCAGACAAAATTATCTCCCTTGGCGAGACTAATAAGCATGTATATGGGTTTGATTTTTTAATAAAATGTGTTGGACGTGTTGTTTTTTGAAGTTGAGCATGATAATTGGACAAATTTTGTTTTAGAAATATTGATTTGGGTGATTAATCATGTAATGCACTTTAGGTAATTGAATTACGAAATTGGATTTATGTAATTTAATTTAATGGGCCTTTAAATTGGATTTGGGCTTATTATGTTGTAATTGGGCTTATTGGGCTTTGTTGTACAAATTTGGGTTAAGGCAAATTGGATTGGATCCAATTGGGCCAAAACCACTTCCGTTAAGCCCAAATGCGACTTAATGAACCTTTAAAGTTTATTGGGCCTAATGGGCCAAGATTGATTTATGGGCTTATGGGGTAAATCCCGGATTGGATTTGGTTATTCGGTTTGACCCGAGTTGACCAAAAGTCCACGCCTTAAGAAATCAATTAAAAGCCCATTGGACTTTAATCGAATTGACGTTGGACGTTAATCGGTCTTTGAGACGCTTTACGATTAAATTTGGAATTTACGTCGTAAAAGGTTTATTATTAAAGTGTAATATTTAATTTAGAATTAAATAACGAGTTAGAATGGAATGCATATTAAATTGGATTTAATAATATAGTTTAATTTAATTCGAGAATTCGTACTTTGAGTACTTATTCGCAAAACGAGTTTGACTCGAGCAAAATCAAATCGTTGTTTGAACATTGGATGGTCATTAATTATCAAATTAATTAATTGGATTAGATTGAATGATAACATGCTTGTGTGAATACTTGGTTGTGATGGATGAATAATGTATATCAGATGGATATTAGTAGGGTGGGCAATTTTGGAAATTGTTGTAATAAATTCGATTTATTAATTGGACCTGCGTTTCCAGCCTTATCACCTCTATACTCTTTGTATTCTCTTCTCACCTATTCCCCTCAATGTAAATGAGGTTTCTTTAGAAGTGTAGTGTAATGGGTAGAAGTGATACATGTGCTAGCGGGAGAGAGAAAGTGAAAGATTTGATCTAGGATCAATGTGTAAAGTATCCATTCGTATATCATTATTATTTTATTTTCATATGCGCTTTATTATGTGTTAGAATGCATGTTTAAGGGTGTATGATGATGAGACCTTAACAAAGATAATAAATTGGTTGTCAATTTGCACACGAAAAACCCTCACAAAATATCAAGCGTTTTTCCTTCCATTGAGTGATTCTTACTCAAGATCCGAGACTGGCATTGGGTTTTTGGCCAAAGTCAAGCCCTTTGTCCGTCGAAGATGTGTTTCAATCACGAGAGCTTTGTTCTATATCGGTGTCTTGTCCAAGTTGTGGTTTGTTGGCCAAAGTCAAGACCACTTCTTGTCACTCGACATTGATTACGAAGCTTTCCATGGTCAATGGGTTCCGCTTAACTGGGATCATTAAGCTTGTTGTGTCAAAGCCAAGGCTTAGTTGATTTAGAGGAAAAAGGTTAGGTAATACATTAGATGTATTGGCATACATAAGATATATGTTTTGGACTTGGATGTCCCCCTACCAGATCTAGGAATTGGATTGGATCCAATTGATCTTTGAGATCTACCTAGTTAATTATCATACAATTTGTTGGCCAAAGTCAAGATTGTGTGTTATTTAATGGGATACTAACCCACTAGGAAACACGGTTTCCCGAGTACTCGACAACGGGTTAGAGGCTCGCCGAAAAATAGTGGGAGGCAAGAATTGAATTGCAATATTCGTTAAATTACTCGCCATACGCGCTCAAACAAATATCATTCGTCAAATAAATTAAAAATGTTAGTTGGACTAATATTTAAATTGTTGTTTTAATAAACAGTTGGATTGTATTATAGTTGATTATATAATTGGATTATAGTAATCAATATATTGAATTAATTAATTTCGATTTACAATAGATTTTGTAATTGGATTATAGTAATCAATGTAATTGAGGTTAATTGATTTAAATTATATTTGATTGTATAGTTGGACTATAATAATCATATAATATATAGTACCACATATCGTTGATTAAATAGTTGGACTATTAGAATCAAGATAAGAATTGAAAGATTGACATTTAAAACATAATCCTAGGGAAAATGTATTTAAATGGTTTAATTTTCAAATTGGGAATAAATTCAGGATGGTCCTAGAAAATAGATAAGTTACTTTATTTGATAAAATAACTTATAATGCCTAAGCTCGGAGTTAAGCAAATAGTCGAGCATAATCTTTGAAAGATTTATGTGATGATAACTATAGTACTTAATCTATTAAACTTGTCGTAGTAGACTCCTTAATTTCTGAATCAGAACTAAGGATTAGATCCTTACAGTATGATACTGAAATTGAAGGATCTTCGTAAATCTATTCTTAGATTTTAGAAGGATTAAATTGCAATTAATAATTCTTGGAGAATTAATGACTATTCTCAAGGAGATAAAGTCAAACTTTGCAATTAGGGAAGCAGCGCAAGGCGCACTTTACTTCAATGTTCTAGAAGGCTAAGGCTTGGCCAAAGGTTTATGGAATATGGAAAATGACAAAGGCAAAATCATTATAATCTTCTAGGAAGATAAAAGGAAAAATCCTAAAATGTCTGCCTAAATGTGGCAAACGGGATCGCGGAAGCGTGACTGCCGTTTGGACAAAGCGGACTTGAAGGAATTGAAGACGAGCAAGGCTCTAACTTCAAATATGATTGTCATAATTATGTTCACTACTAGCATTAAAATTGGATTTTAAATACTTAGTGTGATACATAGGATATATGAATTGATGTTCAGATTCTGTTTTGAACAGGATGCTGACTTCAATTGAGATTTATCTGCGTTTTGGAAACGGGATGAAAGTCGTTGTTTTAACCGTAGATACCTAAGTTTAGGAACTACCTTCGGGTGTGCACCTAAATTTGGAAACTGTTATAATGTAACTAGTTTGACTAGATATATTATCTCTATATCAATGTTTAACCCGCTTCGGGTGAACCTTTATATTCTAGAACACTAAAGTGTTTTATTATATAAAGATGATTTTGAGATAAACACATTAGATGTGAATAAGAGTATTTATGTAAGTAAAATCTCAAACATATAACATGACAAATAAATAGCTCTAGCTGATTTGATCAGAAGAGACTTATTTGTGGCATTGTTGTCTGGGACACATTTAAACAAGAATCGTATATCCACACTTTTTAAGAGTGGGTACACGAACTGATTTGATTCCAATCAAATAAAGTCTATTAATCTAGTTTATAGGGCAAAGTGCCTAAAACACTATTTACTTGGTAATAGTGAAAGTGCCACCGATCTGTTAGCCCTATTCATAGTGAAGTAAGTGGGCCCATATCTAGCTAGGCTAGATGTGGATATGAATATTTCGTGACCTTAACGGATGTGGCATCACGTTATGGTTATATGTTTCTTTTGAAGAACGCAAATCAGAAACTTTTAAAGTTTCGACACGAAGTAGACAAACAGATCGGCTAAAGTATTATACCGTCACGGTAAGGCCATAATGTAAAATACTTAAGCAATAAGTTTCTCGTATGATTGAAAGAGTATAGTATTCTTTCAAGTAAGGACTCTTCCTGCGACACCTCAGTTTGACAGTGTGTCCGAATTGAGTAACCAAATTATGTTAGACATGATAAGGTTAATCATGAGTCGCTCTGAGCTACCATTTCCTTCAACGGATACGCATTAACAGTGCATAACTTATTTAGAATAAGGTTTCATAAATATCTATTTGACAGATTTCATATTAGATATGAACAAGAAATAAACTGGGTTTCTCATTCCTGAATATTTGGGTATGCTTGGCATACGTTTGGATGATACCAAACTCGAACCCAAATTGGATAAGTGCCAAATGTAGGTTATCCTAGGGAAAACCATAAGTATAGTACTTATACATCTCACATGAGAACAATATGATTGTTGCTCACCATGCGGTTTTTCTAAGAGGAATACTGATATGCAGTGGTAAGTGGGAGGATGGTATACTCGATGAGGATCGGAGTAATACTTTTCAAGGCACAAAGTCCTTAATAGAACACGAATAGTTCATCAAGGATGTAACTATACTAGTAATCTTCGAATACACAAGAACCGCGTAGATCGGAAAGAATCAGAAAACACCTGGGGTATGGGTTTTTGATGTCACCTCATAAAGATGTCAATCTTATTGAGGAAGACAAACCGACTACGTTTTAGGAAATGATACAAGGTATTGACTCCATTTTATGGCAAAGTGACATGAGTCCGAAATGGATTCCATGTATACCAACTATGTTTGGACACTAGTTGATGTACCGCTAGGCATTGTGCCTATTGGTACTGTAAAGGTCATCTAGGAAGACATACATGGATGGCAACATACCAACGTACTAAGCTAGGCTTGTTGCGAAAAGGTATCGTTATCAACATTATGTTGATTACGGTTCAACTTTTTACCTGTTGCCACGGTAAATCCATTTGGATAATGCTTGCTGAAGCTGCTCATTTCATTTATGAAATATGTCGGTTAAATATCAAAATCGCTTTCCTTAAAAGGAAACCTCTTGGAGGATGTTTATTACATCCTGATGATTTTGTCGTACTAAAACCAGCAAACTAGTTTTGCAGGTTACTCGATCCATGCTTGGGTTGAAGCAAGCATTAGGTTCTTGGAATTATCGTTTTGATGTAATTATAATGGTGTATGATTTAATTCAAAACGAAATGATTCTTGTGTATATAAGAAGGTTAGTGGGAGCGCACTGACTATGCATGTCCTTTATAAAATAATGATAATATATGTCATTTCTTGGAAATAATATTCCCATTAAACAATCGGTGAAAGCTTGGCTTTCGAGATAATTCTCCGCAGAATCTTGGGAGTAACAACCTTTATTCTAGGAATAAAGATCTACTGGGATAGATTTGAAGTTGTAAACACTCTCTGAGAATTGTACATTGAAAAATGTACGCGACTTGGTGTCTCATACGCTTTGAGCATATGGAGTCACAATCAGGCCAATCTTAGTGATAGTCAGTGGATTGATGTTAAGAACATCCGTTAGTATCTTAGAGATCTAAGGATGCTGTCTTAATCTGTGGAGAAGGAGAACTTGAAGTGACTGGGATCACTACTGCAAGTTTCCTAAACTGATATAATGACTAAAAGTCGCAAACGGTACTATACAGTTTAAATAACAATACAGTGAGCTTGAAATCTTTCAAGCAAGATACTGTTACCACATAAACAACAAATGTGGGTTATTGCTGCAGCTGAGGCAGCAAAAGAAGCCATCTAGGTCAATAACAAATCTAATTAGATTAGATATAGTTCTGTTAGCAGCTGAGCTAGGCGTCTGCACATGCTAAAGAATTAATGGTCTCATCAACGATCCAGATATATACTTCGATATTCATCTGATTCGTTCGAATCATACATCGTGGCGATGTGATGATTGTATAAATCGCGTCAGACGATAATCATGGAAATCCGCTGACGAAAACATTTTCTCAGCAATTTGAGCGAACCGTATATAGTTCGGGTGTTAAACACTCGAGTGACTGGCTATAGGCCAAGTGGGAGATTGTTGGACAATTATGACCCATAGAGTCACTATTTGTACAGATCATGGTGTTGTTGTACAAATTAACTATGTGACAAAGGAGATTGCACTCTTATCATTTGTGATTAGATCACCAAGATATATAAATTATGAGAGGTCCATATGATTTGTTCCTGGACGGAGAATGATATGAGACAGTATCAGTTCACGAAGGATAAATCATTAAATATCCCTAGTCAGAGTATTATCGAGATTGGACATCGATAAATACGTAAAAGACTAGTATTGCACTTGTGCGCGTTGTGAGGGCACAACGGCATAGTTCTCATATATTTAAGTATTGGATACTTATGCAAGTGCGGTAGGAGGTTGTGTTTCACCGATGGTACGGAAACAGCTTCGCTCTGGATGAGTCCCCCTCGGAATTCCATTGGTAGTATGACTATGTGTCTATGGAAGTCCGAAATCAAGGTAGGTGTATTTGGTCTTAACCTGAGACTTGCACCGCTAATACTTGCGACAATCAATATACTTTGGTTGAGGTCGTCCAGGGCTTTAACTGGTTCTGTGTACGCCAATACTGGGTATATTGAGAATCGTAGTGTGTTGGGTGTAATGTCGAGACGGAAGTGTCACTCCAGTCATGTGGAGTTGATGATCGCGGAGGGATACAAAACTGGTTCTCTATATAAGGTTGCAACTATCGGGATAATAGGACTTGGTCATGATTATCCGATATTAAAGAGACTAGTTGCATGTAATCCGATATGTGCTTCGTCCGGGGCAGACACTGTACCAGCCCCAGGCCTCGCATGTGATCATCCGATACTGGACAGAAATACACAATACTATGTATACTACGCCTGATACAGATCCTTTATTCCTGTAAGGATATTTCCGGAGAATTGGGTAGGCATGGCGCTTTGCTAGAAGCCAACCTTGCCTTGTAAATCGGTATAAATGTAGTACGAGGTACTTACGTGTTTGGATAGTACGACGATCGAATTTACTGCCAACATATCCGGGGATCTCATGGGTCGCTTCCCAAAGATTCACCGATGACGTATGACTCGCACTCTAAATTAATCTTGGATTAATTAGAAGAGAGAGAAAATTATATGGGATTAATTATGGAGATATTTTATCTGGGATAAAATATAAATTAAGAGAGATAACGATTAATTTGGAATTAATCGATTAATTAATATATTCGATATATTAATAGAAATTAGATTTCGACGCGGAATTAAAATTAGATTTTAATTCGGGCGAACGAATTAATTAGAATTAATTCGTTAGCGACGTGAATAGTGATTTCGCTAGGCGTAATCATTTAATTACGACGCAACGGAAAATTCATTAATTTGGAATTAGCGAACCCGAGCCCGATATTATTTGCGGCATATTCTTATTTCGAATTTGAGTGCGGCACGCAAGTCAAATCAAGCGTCAAATTGCTAGTAGCATCTAGCGTCACATCAAGCGTCAAATCATCTCACTTTGAGTGATGTAACCATTGATTGATTGATTGATGTGACTTGATGTGACAACTAGTCACTTTGAGTGATGGTGGTTGTTTGGTTAGTGAATGAGTGTAGAACACTCAAGGTTGGTGTAAAGCTTTTTGAAAGCTTAACAAGACATTTACAATATTTGAATATATGGTATATATGTCTTTGATTTTTTGAAAATCATCACAACTCTCACAACTCATCTCTCTCTCCATTTCTCTCATCTTTCACGCTCAAAGGGGCCAATTTTTCTTCTGGTTAGGCATTGAACTACCGTGACTCAAGAGGAAGAAAAGGGAAGCAAAGTGTGATTTTCTGGCAAAATCGAGAGTGCTAGCACACTCTGGGATCAATGCGAAGGTGATAGGGAAGTCCACCCATGAGCCGGGAATGGTTACGCAAAGCTTAGAGCTTGATTTTTTGTGATCAAAACTGAAACCAGTGAGGATATTCACTGCACTGCCGAACCAGTCCATGAGGCAGAAAGTTGAGTTTTTGTTGCCTCCGCGTTGCTCAACCGGTAGATATAAGTATTCCGTGACTTCTCGAATGTATTCACTTATGTTTCATGCTTGATTTGTGATCCTTGGGACACTAGATAACAACTTACAATGGTATCAGAGCATGATTAAAAGCATGAAAAGTTTAGGGCTTAAAATTGGGCAAACTTGATTTTGAGCATGATTAATTAAATTGGATGGATTAGTATGCTTAAATATGTTTGAATGAAGGATTGATTGGATCAATTTGTTGAATTGATGTTTGGAACATTTTTCCCCAATTTTTTCATGTTGGCCGAATTGGTCTAGCCCTAATTTGTCTTGGGATTTTGATTTTTTGATAATTGGATGTGTTAGAAATCATTCGGGATGTTAATTTAGTATCGATTGTGGAATTAATTGTATTGAATTCGAATCGGACAAAATTATCTCCCTTCGCCGAGACTAAGAAGCATGTATATGGGTTTGATTTTTTAATAAAATGTGTTGGACGTGTTTTGTTGAAGTTGAGCATGATTAATTGGACAAATTTGTGTTTTAGAAATATTGATTTGGGTGATTAATCATGTAATGCACTTTAGGTAATTGAATTACGAAATTGGATTTATGTAATTTAATTTAATGGGCATTTAAATTGGATTTGGGCTTATTATGTTGTAATTGGGCTTATTGGGCTTTGTTGTACAAAGTTGGGTTAAGGCAAACCAAAGTATATTGATTGTCGCAAGTATTAGCGGTGCAAGTCTCAAGTTAAGACCAAATACACCTACCCTGAATTCGGACTTCCATAGACACATAGTTATACTACCAATGGAATTCCGAAGGGGTCTATCGAGAGCGAAGCTGTTTTCCATACTATCGGTAAAACACAACCTCCTATTACACTTGCATGAGTATCCAATACCCAAATATATGAGAACTATGCCGTTATGCTCCCATAACACGCACAAGTGTAATACTAGTGTATTCTGCATTATCGATGTCCAATCTCGATAATACTACGACTAGGAATATTTAATGATTAAACATTCATGGATTGATACTGTCTCATGTAATCTCAATCTGGAACTAATCTATGGACCTTCTATCATTTATACATCTTGGTGATCTAATCACAAATGATAAAAGAGCAATTTCCTTTGTCACATAGTTAATTTGTACAACAACACCATGATCTGTACAAATAGTGACGCTTTGGGTCATAACTGTCCAACAATCTCCCACTTGGCCTATTCCCAGTCACTCAGGTGCTTTACACCTGAACTATGTACGGGTCGCTCAAACTTCTGCTGAGAAACAGCTTTCATCTGCGGATTTAAAAGGTTATCATCTGATGCGATCTATTCGATCATCACATCACCACGATGTATGATCCGACGAATCAGATGAAAACAGTTTAAAGTATATATCTGGATCTTTGATGAGACCGTTCATTCTTTAGCATGTGTTGTTGCCTAGCTTAGCTGCTAATAGAACTATTTCTAATCTAATTAGATTTATTTAAATCCAAGATGCTATCATTACTGCGACAGTCGCAGCAAATTTCCGCTTTTGTTGTTTATTTGGTAACAGTATCTTGCATGGAAGCTTTCCAGCTTACTGTTCCATTATTCAAACTTTATAGTACCTTTATTACGACATACAATCGTTATTATCGGTTTGGAAACTTGCAGCAGTGAACCTAGTCACTTCAAGTTCTCATTCTCCATAGTATAATACAACATCCTTAGTTCTCTAAGATACTAAATGATGTTCTTAACATCAATCTAGTGACTTTCACTTGGATTGGCCTGATTGTGACTCCATATGCTCAAAGCATATGATGTTGGACAATTATGACCCATAGCGTCACTATTTGTACAGATCACGGTGTTGTTGTACAAATTAACTATGTGACAAAGGAGATTGTACTCTCATCATTTGTGATTAGATCACCTTAGATATATAAATGAAGAGAGGTCCCTATGATTAGTTCCTGGACTGAGAATGATATGAGACAGTATCAGTCCCCGAAGGATTAATCATTAAATATCCCTAGCCGGAGTATATCAAGACTGGACATCGATAATGCGGAATAGGCTAGTATTGCACTTGTGTGCGTTGTGAGGGCATAACGGCATAGTTCTCATATATATAAGTATTGGATACTTATGCAAGTGCGATAGGAGGTCGTGTTTCACCGATGGTACGGGAAACAGCTTCGCTCTGGATAGACCCCTCGGAATCCCATTGGTATTATGACTATGTGTCTATGGGAGTCCGACATCAGGGAGGTGTGTATGGTCTTAACCTGAGACTTGCACTCGCTAATTACGATAATCGGTAGACTTTGGTCTTGGTGGTACAGGGCTTTAACCGGTTCTACGTACACCACTTCTGGGTTTATCAGAGAGTCGTAGTGTATTGGGTGTGATGTCAAGACGGAAGTATCACTCCAGTCATAGTGGAGATGATGTCACGCAGGATACGATATTAGTCCTCTTAAGTGCTGGCCGGCCATCGGGATATTATGACAAGGTCATGTATATCCGATTATAGAGACTAGTTACCAGACATCCGACATGTGCTTGCGGACGGGGCAGACACTTATCCAGCCCCAGCCCTAGCACGTGACTATCCGATACTGGGCTGATATACACGATACTACGGTATACTACGCTTGATATAGATCCTTATTCCTGTAAGGATATTTCCGGAGAATTGGGTAGGCATGGCGCTTTGCTAGAGGCCAACCTTGTCTAGTAAATCGGTAAAACGTAGTACTTGGTACTTACGTGTTCGGATAGTCCGATGACCGATTTGACTGCCAACATATCCGGGGATCTCATGGGTCGCTTCCCAAAGATTCACCGATGACGTATAACTCGCACTCTAAATTAATCTGGGATTAATTAGAAGAGAGAGAAAATTAATCTGGGATTAATTGCGGAGATATTTTATCTGGGATAAAATATCAATTAAAGAGAGATAACGATTAATTTGGAATTAATCGAACAATTAATATTTGGATATATTAAACGAAATTAGATTTCGACGAGGAATTAAAATTAGATTTTAATTCGGGCGAACGAATTAATTTAGAATTAATTCGTTAGCGAAGTGAATAATAATTATGCTTGGCATGATTATTTAATTAAATTAGATTTAATTGCGACGCAACGGAAAGTTCGTTAATTTAGAATTAGCGAACCCGAGCCCGAGATTATTTGCGAGCGCATTCGTATTTCGAATTCGAGTGCGGAAAATCAAATCAAGCGTCAAATCGCTAGTAGCATCTAGCGTCACATCATTCGTCAATCAAGTGATTGATGTCTTTCACTTTGAGTGATTGACGCATGTCACTATTCATGATTGATGGAAGTGATGTGGGTGGTTGGAAGCTTTAAATGGTTTGACTTTTTAAAGCCAAATTCACATGAAATACATGTGAAATTCAAATGAGTGTATTTAATACACAAATTTGCCAAACCAAACACAACTAATTCTCTCTTCTCTCATCACTCTCTTCACGCCCAAAATGGGCAAAATGCTCACTGGATTTTCCATCAAAATGCCGAGCATAGGGAAGCATGGAGTTGGGTTTTTGTGGCAAAAACCGCAAGTGCTAGCACACTACGAGATATGCGAAGGTGATAGGGAAGCTCACCCATGAGCCGGGAACCGTTCGACGAAGCTTGGAGCTTGACGAAAGACCAAAAACAAAGTCAAAACAGTGAGGAAAATCTGCACTGCAGTTCACACCAAAACCAGTGCGTTTTTGGAGTTTTGTTGCCTCCGCGTCGCTCAACCGATCGATGTAAGTATTCCGCAACTTCCTCGATTCGTATTCGCACTTATTTCATGTCTTGTATTCGATCCGTGGGACCTAGAAACTCCAACAATGGTATCAGAGCGAGTAAATGCATGAAATACAACTTAGGGATAAAATTTGGGTAAAAATGTGTTTGAGCATGTTTAATGAAATTGGATGATTTAGTGTGTTTATAACATGTTTTATTGATGATTGATTAGATCAATTTGAATAAATTTGATTTGGAACAAATTTTCCCCAAATTTTATGTTGGCCGAATGGTGCCCTAAGTGTGAGCTCTTGGAATTTTAATTTTTTGATTCATTGGATGTATTAGAAATGATTTGGGGATATTGATTTAATGTTGAATTTGATTCAATTGGATTGGATTTGAATTTGGCATAATAATTCCCCTTGGCCGAGAGTCTATAAGCATGTATGGGTTTGATTTTGATCAATTTGTGTTGGACACTAATTGATGAAGATTGCATGATTAATTAGCCTAATTTTTGTTTTGGAAATAAATGATTTGGGTAATTAATTGTGTTAATGCACTTTAGTTAATTAAAGTATGAAATTTGGAATTTTTTGTTTAATTAAATTTGGGCCTATTTTGTGAATTTGGGCTTAAGTGTTGTTATTGGGCTTAATGGGCTTTGTTGTACAAAGTTGGGTTAAGGCAAATTGGATTGGATCCAATTGGGCCCAAAACCGCTTCCATAAAGCCCAAATGCGACTTAATGGACCTTTGTAATTTAATTGGGCCTAATGGGCCAAAATTAATTTAAAGGCTTATGGGGTAATTCCCGGATTGGACTTTGGTTATCGGTTTGATCCGATTTGACCAATTCCACGCCTTAAGAAATTAATTAAAAGTCCATTGGACTTTAATTAAATTAACGTTGGACGTTAATCGGGCTTTGAGACCCGTAGCGATTAAATTTGGAATTTAAGTCGTTAAGGTTCGTTAAATAAAGTGTGTGATATTTAATTTGGAATTAAATAGTGAATTAGAATTAAATGAATGTTAAATTGGATTTAAAGATGTAGTTTAATTTAATTCGAGAATTCGTACTTTGAGTACTTATTCGCAAAGACGAGCTTGACTTGCACAAAATCAAATCGTTGTTTGAACATTGGATGGTCACTAATTATCAAATTAATTAATTTGATTAGATTGATTGATAACATGCTTGTGTGAATACATGGTTGTGATGCATGAATAATGTATATCGGATGGATATTAGATGGGTGGGGCAATTTTAGAAATTGTTGTAATAAATTTGATTTATTAATTGGACCTGCGTGTCCAGCCTTATCACCTCCTATTCTTTGTATTCTCTTCTCACCTATTCCCCTCAATGTAAATGAGGTTTCTTTAGAAGTGTAGTGTAACGGGTAGAAGTAATACAAGTGCTAGCTTGAGTGAGAAAGGGAGAGATTTGATCTAGGATCAATGTGTAAAGTATCCATCCGCATATCATTATTATTTATTTTCATACTCGCTTTATTATGTATTTAGAATGCATGTTTAAGGGTGTATGATGATGAGACCTTAACAAAGATAATTAAATTGGTAGCCAATTTGCACGCGAAAAACCCTCGTTAAATATCAAGCGTTCATTTTCCTTCCATTGAGTGATTCTTGCTCAAGATCCGAGATTGGCAGGGGTTGTTGGCCAAAGTCAAGCCCTTGTCCGTCGAAGATGTGTTTTAATCACGAGGCTTTGTTCCATATCGGTGTCGTGTCCAAGTTGTGGTTTGTTGGCCAAAGTCAAGACCACTTCTTGTCCATTGACATTGATTACGAAGCTTCCATGTCAATGGGTCCGCGCTTGACTGGGATCACTAGGTTTGTTGTGCCAAAGCCAAGGCCTAGTTGATTCAGAGGAAAAAGGTTAGGGTATACATTCGATGTATAGGCATATATAAGATATATGTTTGGGACTTGGATGTCCACCTACTGGATCTAGGAGTTGGATGAGATCCAATTGATCTTAGAGATCTACCTAGTTAATTATCATACAATTTGTTGGCCAAAGTCAAGATTGTGTGATATTTAACGGGATCCTAGCCCACTAGGAAACACGGTTTCCCGAGTACTCGACAGAGGGTTAGAGGCTCGACGAAAAATAGTGGGAGGCAAGAATTGAATTTGCAATATTCGTTCAATTACTCGCCATATGCGCTCAATCGAATATCACGTCATAAATTCCGTCAATTAAATGTTAGTTGGACTAATATTTAAATTGTTGTTTTATAAATAGTTGGACTATTATATTCAAACAATTTAATTATGGTTGATTTTATAATTGGATTATAGAAATCAAAATAATTGAATTTAATCTATTAAATTATAGTTGATTAAATAGTTGGACTATTGTAATCATTATAATAAAAGGTACCTAAATAGTTGATTAAATAGTTGGACTATTAAAATCAAGATATAATTGAAAGATTGACGTTTAATTCATAATCCTAGGGAAGATGTAATTAAATGTTTAAATTTTAAATTGGGAATAAATTTCAGCATGGTCCTGGAAATTAAATGAGTTATTTTATTTGATAAAATAATATACTAGGCCTAAGCTCGGAGTTAAGCAAACAGTAGAGCATAATCTTTGGAAGATTATGTGATGATAACTTTAGTGCTTAATCCATTAAGCTTGTCGCAGTATACTCCTTATTTTCTGAATCAGAACTAAGGATTAGATCCTTAAAGTATGATAATGAAATTGAAGGATATTCATGGATCTATTTTAGATCTTTGAAATACTAAATTGCAATTAATAACTCTTGGAGGGTTAATGACTATTCTCAAGGAGACAAAGTCAAACTTTGCAATTAGGCAAGTAGCGCAAGGCGCACCTTACTTTAATATTCTAGAAACCCAGGCTTGGCCAAAGGCTTCTGGAGTGAAAAAAAGGCAAAGGCAATATCATTATATTCTTCTGGGAAGATAAAGGACATATCCCAAAATGTCTGCCTAAATGTGGCAAACGGGATCGCGGAAGCGTGACTGCCGTTTGGACAAAGCAGACATGAAGGAATTAAAGACGGTGCAAGGCTCCGACTTTAAATATGTTTGTCATATATGTATTCATTACTAGTATTGAAATTAGATTTTAAATACTTAGTGTGATACATAAAATATATGTATTGATGTTTAGAATCTGTTTTGAACAGGATACTGACTTCAATTGAGATTTTATCTGCGAATTGGAAACAGGACGAAAGTCGCTGCTTTATCCGTAGATACCTAAGTTTAGGAACAACCCTCGGGTGTGTACCTAAATTAGGAAACTGTTATAATGTAACTAGTTTGACTAGATACATTATCTCTATTCAGTGTTTAACCCATTGCGGGTGAACCTTTATATTTTAGAACACTAAAGTGTTTCATTATATAAAGATGATATTGAGATAAAACACATTAGATGTGAATAACAGAATTTATATTTTGAATATAATCTCAAATATATAACATGACAATCAAATAGCTCAAACTGATTTGATCAGAAGAAACTAATACTAATAGTGGCAATGTTGTCTGGGACACCTTAAACAAGACTCGTATATCCACACTTTTGAAGAGTGGGTACTAGGACTGATTTGACTATTCAAATAAAGTCTACGAATCTAGTTTATTGGGCAAAGTGCCTGAAACACTATTTACTTGGTAAAAGTGCAAATGCCACCGATCTGTTAGCCCTAATTCATAGTGAAGCAAGTGGGCCCATGTCTAGCTAGGCTAGATGTGGATATGAATATTTCGTGACCTATACGGATGTGGCATCTCGTTATGGTTATGTGTTTCTTTTGAAGAACACAAATCGGAAACTTTACAGTTTCGACACGAAATAGACAAACAGATCGGCTACAGTATTGTACCGTCACGGTAAGACCGTAATGGAAATTACTTAAGCAATAAGTTTCTAAAATACTTGAAAGAGTATAGTATTCTTTCAAATGAGGACTCCTCCCGGAACACGTCAAAGTGACGGTGTGTCCGAACTGAGTAACCGAATTGTGTTGGACATGATAAGGTTAATCATGAGTCGCTCTGAGCTACCATTTCCTTCAACGATAAGCATTAACAGTGCAGAACTTATTTAGAATAAGGTTCCATAATATCTGTTTGACAGATATCATATTAGATATGAACGGGAAAGAAACCTGGTTTCACATTCCCGATAATTTGGGTATGCTAGGCATATGTTTGGATGATACCAAACTAGAACCCAATTGGATAAGTGCCAATAGTAGGTTATCCTAGGGATACCATAAGTATTGTACTTAAACATCTCACAAGAGAACAATTAGATTGTTGCTCGCCATGTGGTTTTCCTAAGAGGAATACCGATATGCAGTGGTAAGTGGGAGGATAGTAAAACTCGATGAAAATCGGAGTAATACTATTCCTGGCATCAATTCCTAATGGAACACAAAGTTCATCAAGGATGTAACTATACCATTAATCTTTGAATACACAAGAACCGCGTAAGTCGGAGAGAGTCAGAAAACAAACCTGGGGTATGGGTTTCTGATCTCACCTTATAAAGATGTGTATCTTTTGAGGTATACCAACTGACTACGTATGAGGAAGTGATACAAGGTATCGACTCCCTATTATGACAAAGTGTCATGAGTCCGAAATGGATTCCATGTATATCAAAAAGTTTGGATACTAGTTGATGTACCGCAAGGCATTGTGCCTATTGGTACTTTATAAGTCTTCAAGGAAGACGCACATGAATGGCAACATATCAACGCATAAAGCTAGGCTTTTAGCGAAAAGGTATCATTATCAACATTGTGTTGATTACGATTCAACCTTTTACCTGTTGCCATGGAAAATCCATTTGGATAATGCTTGCTTAAGCTGCATGTTTCATTTATGAAATATGGCAGCAGAACGGGAAAATCACTTTCCTGAAAAGGAAACCAGTTGGAGGATGTTTAAAACATCCTGTCGATTTTGTCGTACATTAACTAGCAAACAAGGTTTGCGGGTTATTCGATCCATGTTTGGATTGAAGCAAGCATAGGTTCTTGGAATTATCGTTTTGATGTAATCATAATGGTTATGATTTAATTCAAAACGAAAAGATTCTTGTGTATATAAGGAGGTTAGTGGGAGCGCACTGACAATGACTGTCCTAAATAGATAATGATAAATATGTCATTTCTTGGAAATGAAATTCCCAATAATAATCGTCGAAAGCTTGGCTTTCGAGAAAACTCTCCGAGAAACCGTACATTGAAAAATGTACGCGACCTGGTGTCTAATATGCTTTGAGCATATATAGTCACAAACAGGTCAATCCGAGTGATAGTCACTGGATTCTGGAGAAGGAGAACTTGAAGTGACTGGGATCACTACTACAAATTTCCTAACCGATAAAGACGACTACAAGTCGCAAACGGTACTATACAGTTTGAATAACGGTACAGTGAGCTGGAATCTTCCAGGCAAGATACTGTTACCGAATAAACAAAATGCGGGTTATTGCAGCAGCTGAGGCAGCAATAGAAACCTTCTGGGTCGATATATAAATCTAATTAGATTAGATGTAATTCTATTAGCCGCTGAGCTAGGCTTGAGCACAGACTAAAGAATTAATGGTCTCATCAACGATCCAGATAATTCGATATTCATCTGATTCGTTCGGATCATACATCGTGGCGATGTGATGATCGAATAAATCGCATCAGATGATAATCATGAAAATCCGCTGACGAAAGTCCTTACTCAACAATTGAGCCAAACCGTACATAGTTCGGGTGTTAGACACTCGAGTGACTGGCTATAGGCCAAGTGGGAGATTGTTGGACAATTATGACCCATAGCGTCACTATTTGTACAGATCATGGTGTTGTTGTACAAATTAACTATATGACAAAGGAGATTGTACTCTCATCATTTGTGATTAGATCACCTAGATATATAAATGAAGAGAGGTCCCTATGATTAGTTCCTGGACTGAGAATGATATGAGACAGTATCAGTCCCCGAAGGATTAATCATTAAATCCCTAGCCAGAGTATTATCGAGACTGGACATCGATAATGCGGAATAGGCTAGTATTGCACTTGTGTGCGTTGTGAGGGCACAACGGCATAGTTCTCATATATATAAGTATTGGATACTTATGCAAGTGCGATAGGAGGTCGTGTTTCACCGATGGTACGGGAAACAGCTTCGCTCTGGATAGACCCCTCAGAATCCCATTGGTATTATGACTATGTGTCTATGGGAGTCCGACATCAGGTAGGTGTGTATGGTCTTAACCTGAGACTTGCATTGCTAATACTTACGATAATCGGTAGACTTTGGTCTTGGTGGTACAGGCTTTAACCGGTTCTGCGTACACCACTTCTGGGTTTATCAGAGAGTCGTAGTGTATTGGGTGTGATGTCAAGACGGAAGTATCACTCCAGTCATAGTGGAGATGATGTCACGCAGGATAAGGTATTAGTGCTCTTAAGTGCTGGCCGGCCATCGGGATATTATGACAAGGTCATGTATATCCGATTATAGAGACTAGTTACCAGACATCGACATGTGCTTCGGACGGGGCAGACACTTATCCAGCCCCAGCCCTAGCACGTGACTATCCGATACTGGCTGATATACACGATACTACGGTATACTACGCTTGATATAGATCCTTATTCCTGTAAGGATATTTCCGGAGAATTGGGTAGGCATGGCGCTTTGCTAGAGGCCAACCTTGTCTAGTAAATCGGTAAAACGTAGTACTTGGTACTTACGTGTTCGGATAGTCCGATGACCGATTTGACTGCCAACATATCCGGGGATCTCATGGGTCGCTTCCCAAAGATTCACCGATGACGTATAACTCGCACTCTAAATTAATCTGGGATTAATTAGAAGAGAGAGAAAATTAATCTGGGATTAATTGCGGAGATATTTTATCTGGGATAAAATATCAATTAAAGAGAGATAACGATTAATTTGGAATTAATCGAACAATTAATATATTGGATATATTAAACGAAATAAGATTTCGACGCGTAATTAAAATTAGATTTTAATTCGGGCGAACGAATTAATTTAGAATTAATTCGTTAGCGAAGTGAATAATAATTATGCTTGGCATGATTATTTAGTTAAATTAGATTTAATTGCGACGCAACGGAAAGTTCGTTAATTTAGAATTAGCGAACCCGAGCCCGAGATTATTTGCGAGCACATTCGTATTTCAAATTCGAGTGCGGAAATCAAATCAAGCGTCAAATCGCTAGTAGCATCTAGCGTCACATCATTCGTCAATCAAGTGATTGATGTCTTTCACTTTGAGTGATTGACGCAAGTCACTATTCATGATTGATGGAAGTGATGTGGGTGGTTGGAAGCTTTAAATGGTTTGACTTTTTAAAGCCAAATTCACATGAAATACATGTGAAATTCAAATGAGTGTATTTAATACACAAATTTGCCAAACCAAACACAACTAATTCTCTCTTCTCTCATCACTCTCTTCACGCCCAAAATGGGCAAAATGCTCACTGCATTTTCCATCAAAATGCCGAGCATAGGGAAGCATGGAGTTGGGTTTTTGTGGCAAAAACCGCAAGTGCTAGCACACTACGAGATATGCGAAGGTGATAGGAAGCTCACCCATGAGCCGGGAACCGTTCGACGAGGCTTGGAGCTTGACGAAGGACCAAAAACGAAGTCAAAACAGTAAGGAAAATCTGCACTGCAGTTCACACCAAAACCAGTGCGTTTTTGGAGTTTTGTTGCCTCCGCGTCGCTCAACCGATCGATGTAAGTATTCCGCAACTTCCTCGATTCGTATTCGCACTTATTTCATGTCTTGTATTCGATCCGTGGGACCTAGAAACTCCTACATATGAGACACCAGGTCACATACATTTTTCAATGTATGAGTTCTTGGAGAGTGTCAACAACTTTTAGATTTAACCCAGTAGATCTTTATTCCTAGATTAAAGGTTGTTCTCCCAAGAATTTTACGGAGAATTTCTATGAAAGCCAAGCTTTCACCGATTATTTTATGGGAATATCATTTCCAAGAAATGACATATCATTATTATTAGGACATTCACTGTCAGTGCGCCTCCCCACTAACCTCCTTATATACACAAGAATCATTTTCATTTTGAATCAAATCATACACCATTATGATTACATCAAAACGATAGTTCCAAAAACCCAATGCTTGCTTCAATCCTTCTATGGATCGAATAACCTTGTTTGCTAGTTTTGGTGTGACAAAATCGTCAGGATGTTGTAAACATCCTCCAAAGGTTTACTTTTAAGGAAATGATTTTGACATTCATTTGCCATATTTCATAAATGAACATGCAGTATCAGCAAGCATTATCCAAATGGACTTACCATGGCAACTGGTAAAAGGTTTCGTCGTAATCGACACAATGTTGATAACGATACCCTTTCGCTGCAAGTCCAGCTTTGTACGTTGGTATGTTTGCCATCCATGTATGTCTTCCTTGAAGACTAATATAGTACCAATAGGCACAATACCTTTCGGTACATCAACTAGTGTCTAAACATAGTTGGTATACATGGAATCCATTTCGGACTTTATGGCACTTTGCCATAATTAGTTAGTCGATACCTTATATCACTTCCTCATACGTAGTCAGTTCATCTTCCTCAATAAGATTGACATCTTTATGAGGTGAGATCACAACCCATACCCCAGGTTGTTTCCTGACTCTCTCCGACTAACGCGGTTCTTGTGTATTCAAAGATTGTGGTACAGTTTCATCCTTGATGAACTGTTTTTTGTCCCATTAAGGACTTGGTGCCTGGAACAGTATCACTCCGATTTTCATCGAGTTTTGACTATCCTCCCACTTACCACTGCATATCGGTATTCCTCTTAGGAAAATCACATGGTGAGCAACAATTAAATTGTTCTCCAGTGAGATGTATAAATACTATACTTTGGTTTCCCTAGGATAACCTACAATTATGCACTTATCCGATTTGGGTTCTAGTTTGGTATTATCCGAACTTATGCCCAACAATCCCAAATCTTCAGGAGTGAGAAAAACCCGGTTTCTTTCCTGTTCAGAATAAATATGAAGTCTGTCAAACAGATTTATATGGAACCTTATTCAAAATAAGTATTGCACTGTCAAATGTCTATCCCTTTGAAGAAAATTGGTAGCTCAGAGCGACTCATGATTAACCTTATCATGTCTAACAAAATTCGATTTCTCTGTTCGGACACACCATCAAATTGAAGTGTTCCGAGAGGAGTCCTCATTGAATGAATGCTATACTCTTTCAAGTATACGAGAAACTTATTGCTTAAGTATTTTCATCATGGTCTAACCATGATGGTATTAATACTTTAGCCGATCTATTTGTCTATTTCGTGTCAAAACTATAAAAGTTTCCGATTTGTGTTTCAAAAGAAACACATAACCATAACGCGATGCCACTTCTGTAAAGGTCACGAAACATTCATATCTACCTCTAGCCTAGCTAGATATGGGCCCACTTACGTCACTATGAACAAGGGCTAACAGATCGGTGGCATTCACAATTTACCAATTAAAAGGTATTTTAGGTACTTTACCGAATAAACTAGATTCGTAGACATCATTTGAATAGAATCAAATCCGTCATAGTATCCACTCTTCAAAAGTGTGGATATACGAGTCTTGTTTAATATGTCGCAGACAACACTGCCAAAATAAGTCTCATCTGATCAAATCAGTTTGAGCTACTAGTTTGTCATATTATATGTTTGAGATTCATTTATATTCAAAATATAAACATTGTTATTCACATCTAATGTGTTTATCTCAATATCATCTTTATAAAATAAAACACTTTAGTATTCTAGAATATAAAGGTATACTCACAACGAGTTATACTCGATATAGAGATAATGTTTCTAGTCAAACTAGTTAGATTATAACAATTTCCTAATTTAAGTACACACCCGAAGGGTAGTTCCTAAACTTAGGTTTTTACGGTTAAAACATCCACTGTCGTCCCATTTCCGATTCGCAGATTAATCTCATATGAAGTCATTATCCTACTCAATGCAGATTCTGCACATCAATGCATATTTATGTACCACTTTTAGTATCTAAAATCCAATTTTAATACTAGTAGTGAACACTTTTTATGACAAACATATTTGAAGTCAAAGCCTTGCCCGTCTTTAATTCCTTCATGTCTGCCTTGTCTATACAACAGTCACGATATAGTGACTCCGTTTGGTACAGTTTAGACAGACATCTTGGGATATGTCCTTTATCTTCCTAGAAGATTATAATGAATTTGCCTTTGCCCTTTTCTATATCCCAGAAGCCTTGGCCAAGCATTTGCCTTCTAGAATATCGAAGTAAGATGCGTCTTGCGCTTCTTGCCCTTTTGTAAACTTTGGCTTTGGCTCCTTGAGCATAGCCATTAAGCTCCAAGAGTTTTCTATTGCAATTAATGCTTCTAAGATCTAAGTATAGACCTATGAAGATCCTTCAATTTCAACATCATGGTTTAAAGATCTAATCCTTAGTTATGACAACGAAATTAAGGAGTTATTATGGAAAGCATAAAGGATTAAGCACTAAAGTTATCATCACATGAATCTTACAAAGATCATGCTCTACTATTTGCTTAATTCCGGGCTTAGGCCCAGATGCTATTTTATCAAATAAAGTAACTTCTTAGTTTCCAGGACTATTCTGAAATTTTATTCCCAATTTGAAAATTAAAGCCGCTTAAACACATTATCCCTAGGATTATGTTTTAAACACTAATATTTCAATTTACCTTGATTTTAATAGTCCAACTATTTAATCAACGATTTCAGGTACTTTTGTACACAATAATTACTATAGTCCAACTATATAATCAACTATACTTTTAATTAATTAAATTCAATTATATTGATTACTATAATGCAATTATAAAATCAACTATAAATTGAAATAGTTTGAATACAGTCCAACTGTTTTAATTAAAACAACATTAAATATTAGTCTAACTTATATATTTATTTATTTTACGAAATATGAAATTTGCACGTATGGCAAGTATCTAAACGAAATTGCAAATCTAATACTTACCTCCCACTATTTTTCGGCGAGCCTCTAAACCTCTGTTGAGTACTCGGGAAACCTTGTTTCCTAGTGGGCTAGGATCCTGTTAAATAACACGCAATCTTGACTTTGGCCAACAAATTGTATGATACTTAACTAGGTCAAGTCTGGGGGCGACCATTCTACCCCTTCTAATACGGCATGGTTCGAGAATGAACCATCACATCAACGACTCCTCGAGAATGAGGTTTAACATTCCGGGAATGGAGCATGGTTCCGGAATGGACCACAACTATCACATCAGCAACTCCTTGAGAATGAGGTTTAGCATGTCGAGAATGGCACTTCGGGAATGGAGCATGGTTCGGGAATGGGCCAATACTATCATATCAGCGACACCTCGAGAATTAGCTTTAGAATGCCGGGAATGGCGCTCCGAGAATGGAGCATGGTTCGAGAATGGACCACAACTATCACATCAACGATGCCTTGGGAATGAGGTTTAGCATGCCGAGGATGGCGCTCTAGGAATGGAGCATGGTTCGGGAATTGACCACAACTATCACAACAGCGACCCTATAACCCAGAGTAGATGAATCATCCTAATTTCACATGGAGCAACTGTTGGTTATTATCTAGGTCCCAGATCAAACAAGCAATGAAAACATTGTGTGAACACATCAACGGAGATAGCGGAATACTCACATCGATCGGTTGAGTCGATTTGGAGACGAATGAAGCCCAAAATCCTCACTGCCATTCACGCCCACTGCAGCAGTTCACTGCCTCCATTTTCAGAATTTTGAGATGACAAACGGAGCTCCAAGCCTCGTCCGATGGATCCCGGCTCATGGGTGAACCTCCCTACCACATTCGCAAGACTCGTAAGTGTGCTAGCACTTGATTTCTCACCATGAAAAACCACTCTTGGCTTCCCTATTGCTCACGCCATTTTGCTTCCAAAACCAGTGAGTATTTCTCACTTTGGGCGTGACTAGAAGGAGAGAAATGAGAGAGAAGAAATTGTGTGTAAAAATAATGGTTGGTAAAGCTTTTCCAAAAAGCCTTTATATATTTTCCAAGAAAAAATAATTAAAACCAATTACTTAATTGATTTAAATAAAATCAAAAGTAAAAGTTTTTCCCTCCAAACACTATTACACCAACTTACATCAACTATTCACATGTCACTTTAATAAAGTGATGTGATGCAAGTCAATCCATCAATCCATCAATCAATCAATCAATCAATCAATCACTCAAAGTGACTTTTGATTTGACGTTTGATGTGATGATTGATTTGACGCTTGATGTGACTTGCGTCGCCGCACTCGAATTCGAAATACGAATGCGCTCGCAATCACACTCGGGCTCGGGTTCGTTAATTCCAAATTAACGATTTTTCCGTCGCATCGTAATTAAATGATTACGCCTAGCGAATTCACTATTCACGTCGCTAACGAATTAATTCTAAATTAATTCGTTCGCCCGAATTAAAATCTAATTTTAATTCCGCGTCGAAATCTAATTTCATTTAATATATCGAATATATTAATTTACCGATTAATTCCAAATTAATCGTTATCTCTCTCTAGACGATATTTTATCCTAGATAAAATATCTCCGTAATTAATCCTAGATTAATTTTCTCTATCTTCTATATAATCCCAGATTATTCAAGAGTGCGAGTTGTGCGTCATCGGTGGATTATCGGGAAGCGACCCATGAGATCCCCGGATAAGTTGGCAGTAAATACGGTTGTCGGAGTATCCGAATCACGTACGTACCAAGTACTACGTTTTACTGATTTACGAGACAAGGTCGACTCCTAGCAAAGCACCAAGTCTACCCAATTCTCTCCGACATATCCATTTAAGAATATTAAGATCTGTATCAAGTGTAGTACAATTTTATTGTGTGTATCCGGCCCAGTATCGGATAGTCACGTGCTAGGGCTGGGGCTGGATAAGTGTCTACCCCGTCCGAAGCACATATCGGATGTCTGGTAACATAGTCTCTATAATCGGATATTCATGACCTGGTCACAATATCCCGATTGGTTGCGCAACACTCAAGAGCACTAGTACCGTATCCTGCATGACATCATCTCCAATATGACTGAAGTGATACTTCCGTCTTGACATCACACCCAATACACTACGACTCTCTGATAAACCCAGAAGTGGTGTACGCAGAACCAGTTAAAGCCCTGTACCACCAAGACCAAAGTCTATCGATTATCGTAAGTATTAGCGATGCAAGTCTCAGGTTAAGACTATACACACCTACCTTGATTTCGGCCTCCCATAGACACATAGTCATAATACCAATGGGATTTCGATGGGTCTATCCAGAGCGAAGCTGTTTCCCCGTACCATCGGTGAAACACGACCTCCTATCGCACTTGCATAAGTATCCAATACTTATAATATGAGAACTATGCCGTTGTGCCCTCACAACGCGCACAAGTGCAATACTAGCCTATTCTGCATTATCGATGTCCAGTCTCGATAATACTCCGGCTAGGGATATTTAATGATTAATACTTCGGGACTGATACTGTCTCATATCATTCTCAGTCCAGGAACTAATCACAGAGACTTCTCTTCATTTATATATCTATGGTGATATAATCACAAATGATGAAAGTGCAATTTTCTTGTCACATAGTTAATTTGCTACAA
The DNA here is from genome assembly GCA_019454045.1 of Zanthoxylum bungeanum. Lineage (NCBI taxonomy): Eukaryota > Viridiplantae > Streptophyta > Magnoliopsida > Sapindales > Rutaceae > Zanthoxylum > Zanthoxylum bungeanum. The sequence goes on from SKCR01042703.1 coordinate 56,284, forward strand.
CAACACAATGATCTGTGCAAATAGTGACGCTATGGGTCATTATGTCCAACAATCTCCCACTTGGCACATAGCCAGTCACTCAAGTGTCCCACACCCGAACTATGTACGGTTCGCTCAAATTGCTGAGGAAAGATTTTTATCAGCGGATTTGTTTGATTATCGTTTGACGTGATTTATACGATCATCACATCGCCACGATGTATGATCCGAACAAATCAGATGATATGGAAGTATATATCTAGATCGTCAATGAGACCTTTAGTTCCTTATTCTGTGCTGACGCCTAGCTCAGCTGCTAACAGAACTATATCTAATCTAATTAGATTTATTTTCGATCCAAATGGCTTCTATTGCTGCCTCAGCTGCAGTAATAATCCGCATTTGTTGTTTATTCGGCAACAGTTATCTTGCTAGGAATATTTCCAGCTCATTGTCCCAGTGTTCAAACTTTATAGTATCTCAGTATTTAATTGTTTGGAAACTTGCAGCGGTGATCCCAGTCACTTCAAGTTGTCCTTCTCCATAGTTTAAGACAACATCTTTAGTTCTCTCAGATACTAACAGATGTTCCTAATCTTTAATCCAGTGACTATCACTTGGATTGACCTAATTGTGACTCCATATGTAGAGTTTCTAATATAGGTCCCAAGATCATGAAATCAAGCATAAAATTCACATGAATACACAAAGGAATAAGGCGGAATTCATACTCACATTGAATGGTTTGATGCTAGGAAGAACAAGAACCATTTTGCTCCTTGTTGAAGCTCGGTTTTGACCTCCAAAAACAGCAGGGACTGCTCGGTGGGGGGCTGTTTTGATGCTCCAAAAATCGGCCATGGAAGACCACCATTGAAGCTCAAAGCTTCAAGCTTCAATAAAAAATCCAAGCTCATAAATTCGTTTCCCTATCACCTATGTATAACCCAAGGTGTATGCTAGCACCACATCTTCTTCCTTGCTTCTCATTGATTCGGTCACAACCAGAAATTTTGGAGAAGAACGGTTCCAAACCGTGAAGAAGGAGGGAAAAGAGAGGGAGAGGAGAAAAACGTGAAGTGAGGAGAGAGAGAGATTATTGAAAAAGAAAAAGTGAAAAATGCTTTTATATTTTCCAAAATAATTAAGCCATATACCACTTTTTCAATTTTCAAAAAGTTAAAAGCAAAAGCATTAATG
>SKCR01042704.1:0-57882 GCA_019454045.1 Zanthoxylum bungeanum
TCAATACATATTTATGTACCACATCCAGTTTCTAAAATCCAATTTTAATACTATTAGTGAACATATTTATGACAAACATATTTGAAGTCAGAGCTTTGCCCGTCTTCAATTCCTTCATATTAAAATAACGATTAAATATTAGTCCAACTAATAATTAATTATTTGACGATGAAAAATTTGATTGAGCGCGTATGGCAAGTAACTAAACGAATATTGCAAATTTAATACTTGCCTCCCACTATTTTTCGGCGAGCCTCTAACCCTCTGTTGAGTACTCGGGAAACCTTGTTTCCTAGTGGGCTAGGATCCCATTAAATAACACACAATCTTGACTTTGGCCAACAAATTGTATGATAATTAACTAGGTAGATCTCTAATATCAATTGGATCCCATCCAATTCCTAGATCCAGTAGGTGGACATCCAAGTCCGAAACATATATCTTATATATGCCAATATATCCAATATATTGCCTAACCTTTTTCCTCTGAATCAACTAAGCCTTGGCTTTGGCACAACAAATTAAGTGATCCCAGTTAAGCGGAACCCACTGACCTTGGAAAGATTCGTAATCAATGTCGATGGACAAGAAGTGATCTTGACTTTGGCCAACAAATCACAACTTGGACAAGACACCGATATGGAACAAAGCCTTCGTGATTCAAACACATCCGCGGCGGACAAAGGCCTTGACTTTGGCCAACAAACGAATGCCAGTCTTGGATCTTTAGTAAGAATCACTCAATGGAAGGAAAACCGCTTAATATGTTTTGAGGGTTTTTCGCGTGTAATTGGCAACCAATTAATTATCTTTGTTAAGGTCTCATCATCATACACCCTTAAACATGCATTCTAAATACATAATAAGGCGCATATAAATAAATATAAATTCTAAATTTTTTACAACAATTTCCAAAATTGCCCCACCCATCTAATATCCATCCGATATACATTATTCATGCATCGCAACCATGCATTCACACAAGCATGTTATCAATCAATCTAATCAAATTAATTAATCTGAATATTAATGACCATCCAATGTTCAAACAACGATTTGATTTTGCACGAGTCAAACTCGTTTTGCGAATAAGTACTCAAAGTATAAATTCTTGAATTAAATTAAACTACAACATTAAATCCAATTTAATTTACATTTAATACTAATTCTCTATTTAATTCCAAATTAAATATTACATTTAATATTAACGTAATACTGTTGGGTTTCTCTAAGGTCCCGGATCGAATTCAAGCAATAACTCATGTGCGAATACTCAATGAAGTTGCGGAATACTTACAATAAACGGTTGTGCGATGCGAAGAACACAAGCCATTTGTTGCTCCCTTGAAGCTCTCGGCATTGGGTTCTTTTGATCTCCAAAAATTTGGTCATCACCTCCAAGTGTGCTCCATGCTCCAAGCTTAATTTGGTGATTCCAAGCTCACAAGTTGGTTTCCCTATCACCTTGGATGACCCTTTATGTGCTAGCATTGGCAAGATTTTCCATAAATCTTCCATTTTTCTTCTTGTTATTTTCAGCCAAGCCAAGAAATGGAGAAGAAAATTGCTTCAAAACCGAGAGAGGGAGATGAGGGAAAATAGGCTCCAAAACCGTGAGTGGTTACAAGAGAGAGAGAGAGAAAATGTGTTATGTATATTGTTTTTGATTTTCCAAAAATCAAATACCAAAAACCATTTTCAAATTTCCAAAAGTCAAAGGCAAAAACAATTAATGCCTTCTAACTACCAACATCAATCAATAGTGACATGTTGTCACATCACTCAAAGTGACTAGACATCACATCAATCGATTGACAAGTAATTTGATGCTAGATGTGACTTGTGGGCCGCACTTGAATTCGAAATGTGAGTGTGCCCGCAAACACTCCCGGGCTCGGGTTCGCTAATTCCAAATTAACGAATTTTCCGTTGCGACGTAATTAAATAATTATGCCTAGCAAAATCACTATTCACATTGCTAACGAATTAATTCTAAATTAACTCATTTTCCCGAATTAAAATCTAATTTTAATTCCGTGTCGAAATCTAATTTCGTATAATATATCAAATATATTATTTTATCGATTAATTCCAAATTAATCGTTCTCTCTCTTTAATTAAAATTTTAACCCAGATAAAATATCTCCATAATTAATCCTAGATTAATTTTCTCTCTCATCTAATTAATCCCAGATTAATAAAGTGCGAGTCATACGTCATCGGTGAATCTTCGGGAAGCAACCCATGAGATCTCCGGATATGTTGGCAGTAAATCCGGTCGTCGGACTATCCGAACAGGTACGTACCTAGTACTACGTTTGTACCGATTTACAAGACAAGGTTGGCTTCTAGCAAAGCGCCATGCCTACCCAATTCTCCAGAAATATCCTTACATGAATAAGTGATCTATATCAGGCGTAGTATACGTAGTATTGCGTATTACGATCCAGTATCGGATGTCACATGCTAGGCTTGAGGCTGGAATTGTGTCTGCCCCGTACGAAGCACATATCGGATCTCTGGTAACTAGTCTCTATAATCGGATAATCATGACCTAGTCATATTATCCCGATGACTACAGTACATAAGAGAACCTGTTCCGTATCCTACGTGATCATCATCTCCACTATTACTGGAGTGATACTTCCATCCTGACATCACACCTAATACACTATGATTCTCAATATACCCGGAAGAGGCGTACACAGAACCTGTTAAAGCCCTGGACGACCAAAACTAAAGTATATTGATTGTCGCAAGTATTAGCAGTGCAAGTCTCAGGTTAAGACCAAATACACCTACCCTGATTCGGACTTCCATAGACACATAGTCATACTACCAATGGAATTCTGAGGGGTCTATCCAGAGCGAAGCATTTCCGTACCATCGGTAAACACAACCTCCTATTACACTTGCATGAGTATGCTATACGCAAATATATGAGAAATATGCCGTTATGCCCTCACAATGCGCACAAGTATAATACTAGTCTTTTTCACATTATCGATGTCCAATCTCGATAATACTCCGACTAGGGATATTTAATTATTAAACCTTCGCGGATTGATACTGTCTCATATCATCTCAATCTGGAACTAATCATATGGACCTTTCATCATTTATATATCTTGGTGATCTAATCACAAATGATAAAAGACCAATTTCCTTTGTCACATAGTTAATTTGTACAACAACACCATGATATGTACAAATAGTGACGTTATGGGTCATAATTGTCCAATATATACCTTTTTATTCAGGAACACTAGGTGTTTTGTATATAAAGATAAAATTTTGATATATACAGCAGATGTTAATAATAGTCTTTATATTTTGAATATAAATGAATCTCAAACATATAACATGACAAACAAAAGGCTCAAATTGAGTAAAACAAATGAGACTTATTTGTGGCATTCTCGTCTGAGATGTATTAACAAGACTCTTATATCTACTCATTGGAAGAATGGATACTTGGACAGATTTGATTCCAATTCAAATGACGTCTGCGAATCTTGTTTATTAGGTAAAATGCCTAAAACACCTTTTAGCGGTAAGGGTGTACGTGCCACCGAGCTGTTAGCCCTCATTCATGGTAACGTATGTGGGCCCATTTCTAGCCAGGCTAGAGGTGGATATGAATACTTTGTAACCTTACGGATGTTGCATCGCGTTATGGTTATGTGTATCTTGTGAAACACAAGTCGGAGACTTTTGATAAATTCGAAGAGTTTCGACACGAAGTAGAAAAACAGACTGGCAAAAGTATTAAAACATTAATATTGGACCGTGGTGGAAAATGCTTGAGCAATGAGTTTCTCGATTACTTGAAAGAATAATGTATTCTTTCACAGTGGACTCCTCTCAGAACACCTCAATTGAAAGGTGTGTCAGAATGGAGAAACCGAACTTTGTTGGACATGGTAAGGTTAATGATGAGTCGCATTGTGTTACCAATTTCCTTCATGAGATACGCATTGAATAGTGCAATATTTATTTTGAATAAGGTTCCGTCAAAGTCTGTTGGACAGAATCCATATGACATATGGATTGGAAAGAAATTGAGTTTCTCATTCCTGAAGATTTGGGGATGTTGGGCATATATTAAACGTTTGGATGGTGCCAAACTAGAACACAAATCGTATAATTGCCTATTTGTAATTGGTTATCCTAGGGAAACCAAAAGATATTATTTCCATAACCCATAAGAGAACAAAATATTTGTTGCTCTCAATGTGGTTTTCCTTAAAGGAATTCCTAAATACAGTGGTAAGTGAGAGGAAAGTAGAACTCCATGAAAATTAGAGTGATACTGTCCTGGCACCGATCCCCTCACGGAACAAGAATAGTTCATCAGGGATGAGACTATTCCATAATCTTCTAATACACAAGAACCGCGTAGGTCGGTGAGAGTCAGAAAACAACCTTAGAGGTATGGGTTTCTGATCTCACCTCATGTAGATACTAATCTTATTGAGGAAGATGAACCAGCTACGTATGAGGAAATGATACAAGGTATCCATGTATACCAACCATGTTTGAACACTGGTTGATGTACCGGAAGGCATTGTGCCTATTTGTAGCAAATGGATCTTCATGGTGAAGACTGACATGGATGGCAACATACAAACGTACAAAGCTAGGCTTGTAGCGAAAGGGTATCGTCATCAACATGGTGTCGATTACGACGAAACCTTTTATCCGTTGCCATGATTAAATCCATTCGGATAATGCTTGTTATTGCTGCATATTTTGATTATGAAATATGGTAGATAGACGTCAAAACTACTTTCCTTAACGAAAACCTTTTGGAGGATGTTTATATATAACAGCCTGACGGTTTTGTCATGCCAAAACATGCAAACAAGGTTTGCAAGTTAAATCGATCCATTTATGGATTGAAGCAAGCATTGCGTTCTTGGAACCAATGTTTTGATGAGATCATATTACAATATGGTTTCATTCAAAACAAAGATGATTCTTGTGTATATAAGAAGGTTAGTGAGAGCGTATTGACAATGATTGTCCTATACGTTGATGATGTGTTGCTTCTTAGCAATGACATTCCCATATTAAAATCGGTGAAAGCTTGGCTTTCATTAAAATTCTCCATAGAAAAACTTGGGAGAGGCAACCTTTATTCTAGGAATAAGGATCTACTGGGATAAATCTAAAAGTTGTTGGCACTTTCCGAGAACTCGTACATTGACAAAGTGTTGAAGAGATTCAACATGGATCAGTGCAAGAGGGGCTACTTCCGGTGTCACATGACGTCTCTCTATATAAGGACATGTGTCCTAAAACTTAAGATGAGAGAGATTCAATGAATCAGATCCCATTCTCTTAAGTAGTCGGATCGATAATGTATGTCATAACATGTACGCGACCTAGTGTCTCATACGCTTTGAGCATATGTAGTCACAATCAGGCCGATCCAGGTGATGGTCACTGGATTGATGTTAAGAACATCTTTAAGTATCTTAGACGAACTAATGATGCTTTCTTAATTTATGGAGATGAAGAACTTGAGGTGACTGGGATCACCGTTGCAAGTTTCCAAACCGATAAAGACGACTGTAAGTCGCAATAAAGGTACTTATGTTGTTTGAACAACGGAACAGTGAACTGGAAATCTTCTAAGCAAGATAATGTTGTCGATTCAACAACAAAAGCAGAATGCATTGTTGCGGATGAGGCAGCAAAAGAAGCATTTTTGGATCTATAAAATTTCTAATTAGATTATGAGTAGTTCTGTTAGCAGCTGAGCTGGGCTATAGCACAGCTAAGGAATTATGGTCTTATTAATGATCCAAGTATGTACTTCGATGGTTTCATCTGATCCGTGAGATCATACATCGTGGCGATGTCAAGATCAAAAGATCGTTTCAGATGATAGCCTTGCATATCCGCTGACGAAAGCTATATCTCAGCAAAGGTTTGAGTGACATGTACATAGTTCAGGTGTTAGACACTTGAGTGATTGGCTATAGGCCAAGTGGGTGATTGTTGGACAATTATGACCTATATCATCACTATTTGTAAAAGACACGGTGTTTTTGTATAAATGAACTATGTGACAAAAGAAATTGCTCTTTTATCATTTTGTAATTGGAGTACTTGGATATATAAATGATAAAAGTCCATATGATTAGTACTAGATTAATAAGATATGAGATAGTATTAATCCATGAAAGGTTTAATCATTAAATATCCTTAGTCGTAGTATTATCGAGATTGGACATCGATAATGCAGAATACGCTAGTATTACACTTGTGAGCGTTATGGAAGCTTAACGACATAGTTCTCATATATTTAAGTATTGGATACTTATGCAAGTGTGATAGAAGGTTCTGTTAGCCGTTGGACCAGGAACAGCTTCACTCTGGATAGACCCCTCAGAATCCCATTGGTAGTATGACTATGTGTCTATGGGAATCCGAATCAGGGTAGGTGTATGTGGTCTTAACCTGAGACTTGCATCGCTAATACTTGCGACAATCAGTATACTTTGGTTTTGGTCGTCCGGAGCTTTATCATGTTATGTGTATGCCTCTTCTGGGTATACTGAGAATCGTAATGTATTGGGTGTGATGTCAAGATGGAAGTATCTCTTCAGTCATATGGAGATGATGATCACGCATGATACAAAACTAGTACTCTTAAATGCTGCAGCTATCGGGATAGTATGACTTGGCCATGATTATCCGATTACAGAGACTAATTGCTAGTGATCCAATATATGCTTCATACGGGGCATACATAATTCCAGCCCTAGGCCTAGCATGTGACATCCGATGCTGGATCGTATTACGCAATACATTGTATACTACGCCTGATACAGGTTATATATTCCTCGTTGAATATTTCTGGAGAATTGGGTAGGCACGGTGTTTTGCTAGAAGCCAACCATGTCTTGTAAATCGGTGAGAATGTGGTACGGGGTACGCACGTGTTCGGATAGTCCGATGACCGTATTTACTGCCAACATATCCATGGATCTCTTGGGTCGCTTCCCAAAGATTAACCGATGACATTTGACTCGAACATAATTAATCTGGGATTAATTATGAGAGAGAAAATTAATCTGAGATTAATTACGGAAAGAATTAATCTGGGATTAATTATGAGAGAGAAAATTAATATAGGATTAATTGCGGTAAGAATTTATCTGGGATTAAATTCATCCAGAAGAGAGAGCGCGATTAATTCGGAATCAATCGGCAAAGTAAATTTAAAAGTTAAATTGGATTTTACTTTTTAATTTATTTAATTGGGCTAAAATAATATATTGGATATATTACTTGAAATTGGATTTCAATGCAGAATTGAAATTGGATTTTAATTCAAGCGAACGATTTAATTTGGAATTAATTCGTAAGCGACTTTCGTAATAATTTTGTTGGGCATTATTATTTAATTAAATTGGATTTAATGACATAGCGATGGAAAATTCATTTAGTCGGATTAAACGAACCGTGCCGAATGTGTTGTACAAGCCAACTTGAATTTGGAATTTAAAGTGGTGGGACCCACTTTAACTTACATCAACTTGCAAAAGATGATGGAAGTGGTTGGCAATATTAATTGTACTTTGGAAGTCAAAACACACTTTTCACAACTTTGGTATTAGTTTTTTGGAAAACAAAAATACTATTCACTTTCTCCCTCACTTCCTCTCTTGGCCGATCATAGCTCTCCTTGGAGGAGAAAATTTTCTTTCAAATTTTGTTCAAGCTAGCACTTAAAGGAGTCAAAGAAATGTGATAGGGAAACTCACCCAAGAGTTTGGAACTCAAAAAGAAAGCTTGGAGCTTCAAGAACAAATAAAGTTTTTTGAATTTTTCTCATCCGATCATTGTAAGTTTTTCCGCAACTTATACTTGATAATTCACACACAAATCATTGTTTAGAGATCACTGGCATGTCTAGGACACTAACATTTACCTCCATCACTTATAATAGTCATAGGGATTCCAAATCGACTTAAAATATATTCTTTTAAAAATTTAATCACAATCTTGTGATCATTTTGTCGACAAGGAATCACCTTAACCCATTTTGAGATGTAATTAACTGCAACTAAAATATTAAAAAAAAAAACAAATGACGGTGGAAATGGAACCATGAAATCTATTCCCCAACAATCAAAGATTTCGATGACAATGAGGAGATTTAAAGGCATCATGTTTCTTTTAGAAATAGATCCAAACTTTTGAAAATTTTCACAAGTTTTGCAGAATGCACATGTATCCTTAAATAAGGCGGGCCAATAAAATTCACACTATAAGATTTTTGCAGTGGTTTTTTAGATGAGAAGTGATTTATGCATGCTTCTGAATGAAAAAAATGAATAACATTACTTATCTCATTGTCTGATATGCATTGTTAGAAAATTTGATTAGGGAAATACTTGAACAGATATGGATCGTCCTAATAGAATCTTTTGACTTTGATAAAAAAATTATTCTTGTCTCGATGGTTCCAGTCTGAATGTATTTTTTCTGTTGCAAGAAAATTGATAATACTAGCATACCAATGCATTGTATTGGTAGAAAATAGAAAATCATCAGGATAGTCATTGATAAGAGTTGTATCAATTGATGACTCATTTGTGAGTCTCGATAAATAATCTGCAACTATATTCTCCGCTCATTTCTTGTCCTTGATTGTGAGATTGAATTCTTGTATCAATAAAATCCACTGTAGTAATCTTGGCTTTGCATCCTGTTTAGACATCAAATATCTATCTGCAACATGATCAGAATAAATGATGGTTGATGAACTAATTAAATATGATCAAAATTTATCCAATGCAAATATTACAGCAAATAGTTCTTTTTTATGTGGTTGTATAATTCATTTATGCAATGTTTAAAGTTATACTTAAGTAATAAATTACATATGGCTTATCTTCATTTCTATCTCCTAATATTGTGCCATTTGCATAATCACTGACATCACACATTAGCTTAAAAGGAAAAGATCAATCAGGAAATTGCATGATAGGAGCAGAAGTTAAAATACTGATAATATTTTCAAATGATTTTTGATATTCTTATGTCCATTAAGATATTTCATCTTTTAATAGGAGGTTACACAATGGTCTAAAAATGGTACTAAATTTTTTAATGAACATCCTATAATATCCTGCATGTCCTAAGAAGAAATGGTTTTCCCAGATCGTTTTTGGTGGTGGGTATTTAGAGATCACCTTTATTTTTGCCTTGCCAATCTCAATACCTCTAGATGACACAATGTTGAAATTACCTACAAGCACTACAACATAAAACTCTATATACCCAAGCCGGGGGGGAGTGAATTGGGTAATGGCCGAAATATGCGAAATTAAAAATCTTTGCCAATTTTACGCTACAAAGCTTGTAGCTTTACCAATTAAGCTTAGGTTAATTTTCTCAATTGTAATATACCACCTAAATGCAAGTTTCTAAACAATAAGCATATATATAATAAAACTTGCAATAAGTAAAGAGTTTAGGGATAGAGAAGATAACACCGTGATTTATAGTGGATCGGCCAATAATACTTACGTCCACTCCCCCAAGCCGCGCTTGAAGATTTCCATTAAGTTGGGATGACAACTTACAGCGAATTTTTCATGGCTCACCCGCAACCAAGATTTTTACACACTAGGTTCACTTCAAAAATCTTATAATAAATTTTGTCTACTAGGTTCACTCACAAACCTCTTACAATGAGTTTTCTCAATAGGTTCAATCACAAACCTCTTACAAATCATAAGTGTTTGATAATGAAGATTTAAGAAATACACTTGGACACTCATAAAGATAATGATGATTCAAGATGTGAGTCGCTTACCTAAGTGTTATAAGCTCACTACTAATAATATGAAGGTGTAGTGTATGAGCTTGATGTATGAGAGTGTGTGATGATGAAGGTTGAAGTAAACTCTCTGTTTTTGCCTTAGAATAAATTATATGAAGGTTCAAGTATGTGGAAAAATGAATTTGGTGCTCAATTTATAGTAAAGTGCAAACTACCGCAACAGCTCTGTCGGAGACCGGTATGCCAGTCTGCAGACACCGATATGCCAGTCACAATGGCTATATCACCGTTAGAATTAATATGTTACACCGATTTGAAGACCGATATGGTGGCCGGTAAGGTACATGTTGATTTCTGAGAGCATGTAAAATAGAGGCTCATTGGTTTGGATACTAGTATGAACACTAGTATGATGCATGTCAATTTCTGCAAGCTAGCAAACCTCAGGTAGGCCGATATGGTAGACCGTTATGGGACCGGTATGGCCTATGTCGGTTTTCATGAGCATGCAAAACAAAGCAGGTCCACCGGTATGCCGGTTATGGGATCAGTATGTCGGTCTCAGTGTCAAAATACAATATTTGAAGGTTTAATATATTTTACACATGACCCAAATGCATCTATATGAATGTGCATATGTCCTATAAGCTTAGAGACTTAAATAAATAACTCACTTTACAACGAGATCCCTAAGCTAAGACCATACAAGATTTCTTTCGTTTGCCGTTTGTCTTCACATTCGTTGCTTTTCACCACCAACGTGCTTCAACATCTTTTTGTAATGTCTCACTAATGCGCGTCGAAGACTTCTAGTGTTGCGTCATCAAAATCCATCTCGAGAATATGTCACTAACAAATGTGACCCAAAACAAATCCTAAATCAGTCATGAAATGACATTTTCTCAGTTTAACACAAGTCATTTTTCATTACATCTTTTCAAAATATTTTCCAAATTATTCAACAATTATCAAATGAGTCCTAAAAATAATTATATTATCCATAAAGTCCTTTAAACAATGTTCAACCATGTCACTAAATATGCTAAACATACATTTTTGGAATGTTATTGGTTCATTACAAAGTCCAAATGGCATTTTACTAAATGCAAATGTTCCAAAGGGACATGTGAATGTAGTCTTTTCTGGTATTCTAAAGTAATGAGAATTTGATAATAACCTGAGTAACCATCAAGAAAGCAGTAGTAGGGATGTCCTGCTACTATTTACAAAATTTGATCAAGAAATGGTAAAGGAAAATGATATTTTCTAGTGGCGTTATTTAGTTTTCTATAATCAATGCACAAACGCCAATTAGATGGGATTCGAGTTGGAATTGATTCTCATTTATCATTTTTGACGGTAGTTATTCCAGACTTTTTAGGCACAATTTGTGTAGGACTTATCCACTTACTTTATGAGATAGTTTAGATAATACCTACATCAAGAGGTTTAAGGACTTATGTTTTACCACTTCTTTCATGTGAGGGTTTAATCATCTTTGGGGTTGACGACATATCCTGGCATTATCTTATAAATGTATTATGTGTGTGTATTTTAAATGATTAATGACTTTTTATATCTTTTAAAGTCCATCCAATTGTTAGTTTATGTTCTCTCAACACTTTTAAGAACTTACCTTCTTGATCACTTATGAGGGAGAAAGAAATTACCAATGGGTAAGTTTGTTCATCTCCAACAAATGCATCCTTCAATCCTTCTGGAAAAGTCTTTAATTCCAATTTGGGTGCTTCCTTATGTTTTTCTTCTTCACGTGTTCCTAGTTCCTCAAAATTTTATTTCTATCCATCGTCTTCCAGTACCTGTGTAGAATCAAGTAAATAAAAATCATTAGAAATATCTAATTCTAATTGCGTATTTGATTCAAGAAAATTAGTTGTACAGATTTCCATAAGGCCAGATTCACTCCCCTGAATATGCTCTTCCAAAATTGGTTCAATTAGTTCCATGCTCTCATTTTCATTTGTCCACATCGTATGATTATTTGCACATGTTAAAAACATTAAGCTCCAACGTCATATTGCCAAGTGAAAAATTCATGATTCCATTCCTTCAATTAATTAAAGTATTAGCTGTTGCTAAAAATGGATGACCAAGTATTACAAGAATTGACTTATAATTGTCTGTTATAGTTATATTGCTAAGACAATAAACTCCATATGATATATAAATTTATCGACTTGTAATAAAACGTCTTCCACAATTCATTTCGTTACCTTGACTGATCTATCAGCAAGTAAAAGAGTAGTTGAAGTTGGTTTTAAATCGCCAATATTAAGTTGTTGGTAAGCCCAAAAATGGAAGCAAATTGACAATAGCTTCAAGATCAAGTAATACATGTTCAATTTTATCATTTCTAAAAATACAAGAAATAGTAGGACAACTGGCGTGTTTGTATTTCAATGCATTATCGGTTAAGAGAATGAAATTTACTTGTTGAGCTCGAAAAACTTTCTTTCTTACATGATATTTTCTTAATGGTGCACAAGTCTTTCAGAAGTTTGGCATAAGATGGTATCTGTTTGATGGCATCTAACAAAGAAATATTGACCTTCACCTATTTGAATATTTCATATATTTTTCGGGAATGGTTCAATTTCTTTGTTTTTAATGCTTGAGGAAACAAAGGTGTATGTGAAAATTCATTATCATCAACGATAGGTAATGGTTCATCAACCCATTCCTTACCCTCTGAAACTGACTCCTTTTCAACTTTACGAGGTTTAAGAATGGGTATTTGGATGACTTTACCACTGTGAAGATTAATAACATATTTAACTTGGTCTATGTTAACAACTACTAGAACTACCCTCATGAAAGTTTTGATGACTCTTGGGGTTTGGTTGTGGTTGTGCATGAAACTTTCTTTTCTCATGAATGGTTAATACATATGTGAATTTGGAAAATGTATCTTTCAGATCACTCAATGTTTGTATGTCTTAGTTATTGATAGCTTCATGTTTCTCAATGAATGCATGCAAGGTATCCTCAAGGGTTTTCTAGGCGGTAGGACATATGGTGCATAATTATGAGAATTTTATAAATTTTGGTATACCTGGGGAGGTTGTTGCGATGGTTGTGTTTGGTTATGATTCCTTCAATTAAATTTTGGATGGTTTCTCCAACCCGAACTAAAGGTTTATGGGTTTGGATTTGGTCTCAATGTGTCTATAGAACTGACTTGGTCATGGAGACATTCTTGCAAAGCTGGCAAGGTTGGGCAAACTTTTGTGAAATGTTAATTTGAATTACAGATCTGACATGTGACTTCTTGAATTGACTTGACATGATCATCCATCCTCATTTCTAATGCCTCAACTTTTTTAGCTAGAGATGCATATTTAGCAGAAATGTCATGGTCTTCCCTAAGGTTAAACATGCATCTACTAGATGACTATGGTTTTATAGACGAGTCATAAGTGTCAACTGTGTCCTAATGTTGTGCATTCTCTACTATGTGTTCTAGGTACTCTAGTGTATCTTCGAGACTTTTGTCCCAAATTTCACCATTATATATCATTTCCACTACTTTTCTATTTTATGGTGTTGAACCCTCTTAGAAGTAGGAAACCAGCCTCCATGTTTCAAACCCATGATATAGACAAACACTCAACATTTCTTGAAATCTCTCCCAACATTGGTAAAGTGTTTCCCCCGACTCTTGTATGAAAGTTGTGATTCTCCTTTTAAAAGTGTTTGTCCAGTGAGGGGGAAAGAATTTTTTCAGAAATTACTCTTGCAAATCATCCCATTTTCTGATGGATCATGACCTAAGGTTCCGCTTCCAAATTTTAGCTTTATCCTTTAAAGAAAATGGACGAAACTTGAGTTGAATTATATTCATGCTGTAATTTTGGTATATGCAAGTATTACATACCTCTTCAAATTCCCTTAGATGCTGATAAGGATTTTTCGATTCTAAACCGTGGAATGTGGGTTTGGATGACACCTGGTTTAAAATTGAAACATGATGTATCTGGAGGGAAAATAATGCAAGATGGTGATCCTGTCCTAGTGGGATTCGTGAATTCTTTGAGTGTCCTAGGATGATTAAGATCGCCATGTTGAGACTCATGTCCTACCTGATCAACTGGATTTTCATCTCACCGAGGTGAGTTTTCATTTTGATTATTGGTCATTTTAACTGACGGTGAAAATGTTTGAGACTCTCTAATTAATCTTCTACTAGATGATCGATACTAATATCTCATGCAATTTAAATGTAGATTATATGCTAAAATTTAAATATGCAAATGCAATTCTTACTAAAAAATTAATAAAAAAAGGGAAAAAAAAACAAAAATAAATGACAAAGGAAAAAATGAAAATGTAGTGATTATATCCTAGAAACTTAATCTGATTCTTGTCAATTCAGATCTCAATTGATTTTCTCATTCAGATATCTCAATTTCTCGAATTAGAATATCTCAAAAAATTATGGAAGAACTCTAGATGGGGATGGTTCACGAAATTCTTTGGAAAAATACAAGTTCCATTTAATTGGGTTTTCTGTTTCCTGTAATCTTGAAGAATCAAGTACATAGTTTGTTTATATGTGGGATGTTTGGGTTCAGAATTCATTTAGGATTAATTAGGACATCTTGGATCTTTACAAATACAAAGAAGAAAAAATCGAGATACAGAAAAAAAAAATAAAAAAATAAAAAGAAAAGAAAAAATATAAGGATATTAAAATATTATTCTATCTACTTAATTATATATTAAAATATTATACTATCTACTAAATTATATTTCCCGTCAATGTCAATAAAAACTTGACACACTCACAAAGTTAATTGATTTAGTAAAATAAAATATCAATTCAAGTAAAAAATAAAAAGGTTGAATTATTTGAAGTGAATAATTTTAAATTAGATTGCAACAATAAAATAGAATGCTAGAGCTAGGGTATCCAGTATTGATATTTCAAATATTAAAGAAATCTTACTTTTTATAATATATAAATTATCATTATTACCCAGTTAATTTACTTCAAGAATTAATTATGCCAAAATATATAAAACCAACCATATAAGTTGTGACAACATTTATCTATAACAAGTCCAGATAGGAATCAATTATGCCAAATTATATAAAAACATCAATAAATGCGGTGTGATTACGCCCAAAAGGTATTTGCGGTTATCACAGTATAGTTGGGGTATCGATTCCTCAAAGAGATGGTTACAAAGAACTGATTTACTTAAACAAAACATTAGGAGCAACTTAATTAAATAGAAAGGTTGAATTGATAATATAAGATAAAAACTATGGAAAATATTTTAAGAATATCAGTAGAGAAAAACAGCAAAGCGTCGGGAATCCCTTTTGTATCAAATCCCTATATTTAGTTATTGATTTCTGTTATTACTCAATTGAAGATTTCACATCCCAAACCAACAATCGAAAGATATTCAATTCTAAACATATTAAATTCCAATGTAACCAATGGTTTATTTTCTCTATGTTAACAACACACAAAGTTATCGTTATGACCTATCTAACGTCGACAGTATACCCTCAGGCAATATTGCAGTAGAAGACCAACTCATAAAATAACTTTACCAGTCACAACTGAGTTCCCCAATCACAAATAGAAAAAGCATGACTGAATCTATATGCAAGTTGAATAAACACAGTTTCTAGATTCATAAAATGAAAGATAATAAAGAATAATAAAACATCGATTGTATTAAATGTTAAAGAGTATTTAGGAATCAATAACATGAATATAAAAACTTAAATACAAGAGTTCATCATTAGCTTTGCCTAGGATATTAGTTCTCCATAGAAGAAAGAGACATAGCCTAAAGAGATTGCAGCAGTAGCATCCTATCTGGTATGAAGTTTCTTCTTTGTTGTATGTTTCTTCTCTCCTTTTCTCCTCCTTTTCTCTCTTTCTCTCCTCTTTTCTCTTCTCATAGGGTTTTGGACGAGCTTGAGTTTATATAGAGAAGTTCTGGAGGCTTTATTTGGGTAAAAACGAACTAAATAAAAAAAACATGTAATATGCTTCCATGTCGTGAGGTGTGGCCATTGCGCATCACGACGCGTGGCCAGTTTTCTGGTTTCTCCGATTCTACGATTTAGCTCTTCCTGTGTGCTTCCGATGCGTCCGCAGGGTCCCGAAACAAGTACAATTTCTCCAATATTCATGTTCCATTGCTTTCTAATAACAAAGCACAAAATAAACCATAATTAATATTAAATACATGATAATCAAGCTGAATTAGTGATGTTCAAAGTACACTTTCATGCACTTATCACAACCCCCAACCAGCTTATTGCTAGTCCCTAGTAATTCAAGCGCGAAAATTAAATAAGAACTAAATAAATAAATAAAAGCTATCTAAGCCACTTTCTTAGGGATCACGATTGCATTTAGCGTATGCAACAAGCCTTTAAACCCCTAGGTGTCCATAGTGGATGAGTTATAGTCTCGTGAGGGCTTACAGCGACGACACCCACAAACATCATTTAAAACACATACAAACATGTGTAAAACAAAATGAAATAGTCCCAATAGTTACACATATTATTGTCCTCAAAGAATGCCTAGTAATGAAACCAGAGAACCTTCAAAGTACTCAATGTAACTTGAATCCAAGTCTCTGAATAAATCATCTAAGCCAGACTCACAGTGTGTGTGTGTAAAGGTTAATTCACATCTTGATTCCTAGGTAAGCCAACTCAATGATTTCATTTAAAAAATGGGATTCGATGGGTCAAACCAACCTAGATATCTCAATTAGGCTATATAATTACCTTTCTATGCTCAGCATGGAATGATATTTTTCTTGTTTTTTTTTTCTTTTTTCTTCTTTTTTTTTTTCAACACACCTACCCTTTAAGGTAGCATTTCTCGTCATGATGGTCCTAACACTCGCCCTTGGGTAGCTTCACGTTTATCGGTTATAGGTGGTTTAATTTCTTTCTTTAGAGACTTTTTTTTTTATTCTTAATCATACCATACATCATAACACTAGCAAATCAGGATAGACATCTAAGCAAACGGTCATTCATCGACATGTAATTTCTTTAACTAATCACCTTGCAAACTACATAGGCTTTCACTGCTAAAAATCTATAGTTAAGTGCTTACGAGTCTAACCTATATCAACTACTCAAGGCATCAGATAAAAGTACATTAAAGAACTTATCATTTCTAAAATTTCATCCTAAAGCAAACAATACTCATCATTAGACATATGCTTACTATTAATGGCTAAAAACAAACAAAATAATATTTTTTTTATAACAGGTATTATCACTCTATGCATACACCCCCACACTTAAAACTTACATTGTCCTCAATATAAGATAAATATAAAGAAAAATGATTAAGGAACAACACTACATGGCATGGAGTTGATCAGGTTTCTGTTGGTAAGACTTTAGTTGTGTGGCTGTGTAGGTTGCGCTAACACATGCATAAATACTCATGCAAAAAATAAACATGCAATTTGCACATAATAAAATAATACTTAAAGTAAAGAAAATAAAATAATTAAAATAAAATAAAATAAAATAAAAATAAAGTAAAATAAATGCACATGCAAGGGTTGCCTCCCCGCTAGCGTTAAGTTTAACGTCTTCAGCCAGACGCAATCACCCAATTTGTCATGGTGGCTTCCATGTAGCGGACCAAGTAGTCCCATGCACTTTATTCTTTGGTAGAAATTGGTGATTAAGACATGAGAATGAATTTTTATCCAGCTACAACATTTTATCTATTGACCCCCCAGGGTTTGGTGATTGTTGAAATTTAAGACTGCACATATGGAAAAGTTGGTTCCACCTTTTTTTAACTTCCCAGGTATCATCTTCAATTTAGCACTAACTCTTCTTTTCCTCCTTTTACGGTCCTTTGGGATCAGGTTCAGTTCGGGGGGTTTGATTCATGTTGTAAATAAGCTGTTTTTGATAGGATTGTGTCTAGCAGGTATGTGTAGTGGCACTCATCATCATTATGTGGTTGTTTCTCAACATGAAAAATGTTCACCTCCAGTGTCATATTCCCAAATGATAGATTCATGAGACCGTTCCTGCAATTGATAAGGGCATTAGCTGTAGCAAGAAAAGGTATACCTAAGATAAGTGGAATTTTTGATTTAGTGTTAACCATAGATTGGGAGTCTAAAATCATAAAATCAACGGGGTAGTAGAGTTTATCAATTTGAACTAAAACAGGGCATTAGTTGTAGCAAGAAAAGGTCTACCTAAGATAAGTGGAATTTTTGATTCAGTGTTAACCACAGATTGGGTGTCTAAAATCAGAAAAATCAACGGGGTAGTAGAGTTTATCAATTTGAACTAAAACATCCTCAACTACTCCCTACGGTGTTCGGCTGGATCAATCAGCTAACTATAAAACCACTGATGTAGGTTTAATCTCTCAAAGTCCTAACAACTTATAGATAGAGTATGGCATGAGATTACCACTAGCACCTAAATCTAATAAAGCTTGACCGAACTCATAAATACCAACGTAACATGTGATGATGGGACATCCTGGATCTTTATATTTTGGTGGAGTTCTTTGTTCAATTACTGCATTAGCCCGGTCTATCAAAAATGCAGTCTTCTTCATATTATGCTTCCTTTTTATGGTGCAGAGATCCTTCAAAACCTTCGTATTTATAGGAACTTATTTTATCACATGTAACAAAGGAAGGTTGATTTTTACTTGCTTAAGATGTTCTAGGATCTCACCATTAGGGTCTGGAGCTCTCGCTGTGGGCCTAAGTGCTTGAGGAAAATGTACTCTAACTGGGGTATGTGGCATTTGTTCTTCCTGAGGGGTATTGGGACTCTTATCTTTGAGGTCACCTATAGTGTTGGAGGTGTCCTGCATCCCTACCTCTTTATCACTCCTAGTGATTATTGCATTAAACCTTTTATATTAGATGCCTCATGATCAGCTTGTGTCATGTGCTGCCCTTGTGCATTTGGTTGAGTCTTAGATTGGAATTCTCCTTGTTCTTGCATATTCAGGACATTAGTCAACTTGGAGACTTGACTCTTAATCTCCTTATTGTCTTCAACTACCTGAACTATCAATGACTCAAACCTTTGATTATTTTTTCTCTAGGCTTCTATAAATGCTTACATAGCATCCTCAAAAGAATTTCTAGGAATGGCAGGTATGTGATACTGAGGGCCAATGTAACCTCTAGTTTGTGGTGTCTGACTAGGCTGTGGGGGCTCTTGTTTCCAACTAAGATTGGGATGGTTCCACCATATGGGATTATAGGTATCTGAATCAGGTGTGTATGGCTTCTTGTACATCCCTAAAGTGTTGCAGTGTTCCTCATATATGCCTCTCATTTCACCATATATCGGGCACTCTTGGGCTAGATGGTCAGTTCCCTTACACACAAAGCATACCCCTTGAGGTTCTAAATGGGCTACTGCATGCATAGTCTGGCTATCCTTAGCTTTTAAGGCTCCTAACTGTCTAGTTAATAACTCAACTTGTGCCTTAAGACTATCCTCTTCCCTAAAGTGGTGTATGCCTCTGCTAGAAGGAGTGAGGTATGTCATATCAGTGCTATCAATGGCATTAGGTCCAGTCCAAGTGTGAGATTTCTCAGCTAAGTCATTTAAGTACTCTGATGCCTCAACATGGTTCTTTCGGATGAACTCACCATTGCACATTGTCTCCATGAATTGGTACTCTCTAGGGGTTAAACCGTCAAAAAATAGCTCACTAAGCGCCAACTCTCATATCCATGGTGATGACAACTCGCTAACATCTCTTTATACCTCTCCCATGTTTGATAAATGGTTTCACTGTCTTTTTGGGAGAAGGTAGACATTTGTCTTTTCAAGGCATTTGTCTTATAGTGTGGGAAGTATTTATTAAAGGATGCATGTGTCATCTCGCCCCATGATCCTATTGATCGAGGTCTTAGAGAATACAACCAGCTTTTAACTCTATCCTTAAGGGCAAATGGGAAGAACTTAAGTCTAATTGTGTCAGTGGTTCCAAACCGGTCATGGAAAGTTGCTACAACCTCTTCTAACTCTCTAATGTGCACATAAGGGTTCTTGTTCTCCAAACCATGAAAGGTTGGGAGATACTGTATCATTCCAAGCTTAAAATCTATATATGGTGCATTAGGAGGAAACAAGATGCACGATGGTGTAGCTGTGCGAGTTGGGTGGAGGTACTCCTCAGAGTCCTAATAGGTGGTCTCTCATATTCACTCACAGTATGTGCACTAGACGTGGATGGTGTGGCAAAGAGATTGTCAAACAAACTCTATGAGTCTGAGTTTTCTTCTTCAGTCCTAACAAATCTACCAAACTCATCTCTACGTCTAGGCATGCAATTAGAACACAAGTGAAACAAGGAACATAAATAAAAAGAATAAACTAAAAATAAATAATTAAAAAGAAATAATAAACTAAAATTAAAACTGAAATAAAATAGATAAAATAAAAAATAAAAAAATAAACTAAAAAAATTCAAAACTAAACTAAAACTGAAATTGAAATAAAATAAAATAAATAAGTAAATAATAAAAAAAAATAAGTTGGAACGAAGTTACCGCTTTTGTTGCTGACTAAACAAACCTTCTCATTTTGCTTGTAAACCGTCTCATCGGCAACGGCGCCAAAATTTTGATTACGCCCAAAGAGTTCTTGCGGTTATCGTAATATAGTTAGGGTATCGATTCTTCAGAAAGATGGTTACAAAGAACTAATTTATTTAAACAAAATGTTAGCAGCAACTTAATTAAACAGAAAGGTTGAATTGATGATATAAGATAAAAACTATGGAAAATACTTTAAGAATATCAACAGAGAAAAATAGCAAAGCATCGGGAATCCCTCTTGTATCAAATCCCTATATTCAGTTATTGATTCATGTTACTTAATTGAAGGTTTCACATCCCAAACCAACAATCGGAAGATATTTAATTCTAAACATATTAATTCCAATATAACCAATGATTTATTTTCTCTATATTAACAACACACAAAGTTATCGTTATGACCTATCTAACGTCGACAATATACCCTCAGGCAATACTACAGTAGAAGACCAACTCATAAAATAACTTTACCAGTCACAACTGGGTTCCCCAATCACGCATAGAAAAAGCATGACTGAATCTATATGGAAGTTGAATAAACACAGTTTCTGGATTCATAAAATGAAAGATAATAAAGAATAATAAAGCACCGATTGTATTAAACGTTAAAGAGTATTTAAGAATCAACAACATGAATATAAAAAATTAAATACGAGAGTTCATCATTAGCTTTTCCTAGGAGATTAATTCTTCAAGGAAGAAAGAGACATAGCTTGAAGAGATTGCAGCAGCAATATCCTGTCTGGTATGAAGTTTCTTCGTTCTTTAATCTCAAATTTGTGTTTGCGGCTCTTTCTTGTGTGTATCTTCTCTCATTTTCTCCTCATTTTTCTCTATTTCTCTCATCTTTTCTCTTCTCCTAGGGTTTTGGACGAGCTTGGGTTTATATAGAGAAGTCCCGGAGGCCTTATTTGCATAAAAATGAACTAAACAAAAAAAACCTGGAATATGCTTATGTGTCGCGATGCATGGTTATTACGCGTCGCGACGCATGGCCGGTTTTCTGGTTTCTCCGATTTTCTGATTCAGCTCTTCCCACGTGCTTCCGATGCGTCCGTAATGTCCTGAAACATGTACAATTGTTCCAAGATTCATGTTCCATTACTTCCTAATAAAAAAGCAGAAAATAAACCATAATTAAGATTAAATACATGATAATCAAGCCGAATTAGTGAGTTCAAAGTATACTTTCATGCACTTATCACGGTGATACGATTTTGACACATTCATAAAGTGGTTCTTTACTTCCAAGTATAAGAGTGTCAAGTAATAAAATAACCTGGTAAATCTTGGGTCGATCCACATGAAATAGACTTTGTAAAATAAAATAATAATTTGAGTAACTAAATAAAAAGGCTGAATTGTTCGAAGCGATGAACAGTTTTAAATTGGACTACAATAATAAAATAAAATATTGGGGCTAGGGGATCCACTCTTGATATTTCAAATATAAATAAATCTTACTTTTTATAATATATAAATTATCATTATTAATCAGTTAATTTACTTTAGGAATTAATTATGTCAAAACATATAAAACCATTCATATAGGTGGTGACAACATTTGTCTATAACAAGTCCAGATAAGTACACAATTATGCCAAATTATATAAAATCATACATAAAGGCGGTGATACAGTTTTATCGATAATTAGTCCATATTTAAATTACTCTCTCATAAAATATTGGGTAAAATATTAATTGTGCTAATCAAGATGAGATTGTCTACAGCGAATCAAGACATCCACAAATACAAGAGAAGATTAAATATTAGTCTTCATATTACAATTTATCTATTATAACATAAATAAGATTAATCTATATTCTCATATTAACAGTTTCACCCTTCACCACAACAGATTGCAATTAGCTACTCATGATTTGAATAAAAACATGCATAATTTTATTAATAATACAAAAAATTATAACAAAGACTAAAAAATAAAACACGCAAGGGCTGAAACTACACAAATTCTCAAAGAGAGACTATGGAATTGGGTGAAGAAAATGAGGTGCATATCACCTCTATTTATAAAGCTGATCAACATCTCTACAATTGCAATTTTTTTATTTTTTATTTTTGACATTGGTTTTTTTTTTTTTTTAATTTTTTTTTTTAAATTTCAAACATTTGTCACAATCCACTAAACATTTGAACTTTTTTTTTTGTTTTCTAATAATTAAAATTACATGTAGTATATGTTGGCTTCTTCATCAATTTCGACCTTGAAAATCTCAGAACTAGAAAATCTTGAGTAAAGTTGTAGATATTTGAGTCGTATTTCATCTGGAACTAGAATTGCCTCAATCCGATATTTGAGTAAAACGTTATGGCCAAAATTTGAAAATTATGCGAAGTTGGAATTTCCGAAATTGTACACTATTAGAACGCCCTTTTAAGTTTTTGCCCTCCAATATTAAATTATCACATCCATTTTTCTAAATATGCATCCAAAGTATTATTTCATCTACATAAGAAAAAAATCACAATAAAAATATATAAAACATAAATTTAATTATTATTTCACAAATGTACTAATTAAAGGGATTAATGATACTACAAGTGTAAAATGATTAAATTCCCATTAATAAATGTAAACTTTTTAGTGTTTATAAGGATGTTTCAATTTTTTTTTTAATACTTGAGGAAATGAAGGTGCATGTGAAAAATCATTATTCTCAATGATATTTGTTGGTTCATCAACTCATTCCTTACCATTAGAAGCTGACTCATTTTCAACTTCATGAGGTTCAAGAATACATCTTTCGACTACCTTACCACTACGAAGATTAATAACTGATTTAACTCAGTCTATTTGTTGACTATCATAACTACCCTCGTTGGGTATTTGATGATTCTTGGGATTCAATTGTGGTTGTGTAGGAAACTTTCCTTTCTCATGAATGGTTAATGCGTATGTGAATTTAGCAAATGTATCTTTCAGATTGCTCAATGTTTGCATGGTTTGGTTATTGATGGCTTCTTTTTTGTCGATGAATGATTAATGCATATGTGGTGGGATAAATGGTGCCTAATTATGAAAATTTTGAAAATTCTGGTATACCTAAGGAGGTTGTTGCAATCATTGTGCTTGATTATCATTCCCCCAATTGAAATTTGAATGGTTTTTCCAACCGTAATTGTAGGTTTAAGAGTATGGTTTGGGTTTGGTCTTTTGATGGTATTTATGGAACTGATTTGGTCATTGAGACATTCTTGCAAAACTGGCAAGGTTGGCCAAGTTTGTGCTAATTTGAATTATAAATATGACATACAACTTCTTGGATTGACTTGACATAATCACTCTTTCTCATTTGTAATACCTCAACTTTTTTAGCTCGAGATGTATATTTAGCAGAAAGGTAATGATGTATGAGTGAAACAAGACTTTCCGCTATGCCTATGATGTCGGCGACATGACACTATTGAGATAGCAACTCATAGAGAGTACAATTAACCCACATGGGACTACTTGGAGAATAAAAAAGTTGCCACCAAGTGTAAGACACTGAGAATGACCTAAGGTCGCAATACACCCCTCGTAAGGTCGACCTTAAATCCGTTTGGGTTTGGAATCGTCTCTTACAGATGCCAGTATAATATCAAGGTTTGTAAAGAGATATCACCATATATTATAATGCAAATATCATGTGAAGTAATTTAAAACACTCAAAAGCAAAAATACAACTTAAAAGCAAATCATAATGTTCAGAAAATAGTATTATAATAATAAACAATAATAAATAAATGACGAAATTAACTATGGTTGGCCGAATATGAGAATGGTCGGCCAAATGTGTCTTTTTAGATGTATGTCCGGCCGGACCTACTGGAAGTCTGGCCGGATGTGTAGTGTAATCCATATTCATAGAAATACATGCAATGATAACAAAAAGATAAAGAATAAAAAGGAAAGCATGCGAGCAGAATAAATAACAAATAAATAGTCCAAATTGTGCCAAATAATAGTAAAAGACATTGCAAGAACAAACAAAATCGATAGTCGTCCATTCCTTAGTACGTGGAGTTGTTTCCCAAGTGTAGACTGCACTATCGTCTATTCGGATTAGACTATGGAATTTACGTATGGGTTTCAATCCTATATACCACATGAAAGTATGGTGTCAGTGTTGGAAAATTATGACCCATAGCGTCACTATTTGTACAGATCATGGTGTTGTTGTACAAATTAACTATGTGACAAAAGAGATTACACTCTTATCATTTGTGATTAGATCACCTAGATGTATAAATGATAGGAGGTCCCTATGATTTGTTCCTGGACGGAGAATGATATGAGACAGTATCAGTCCACGAAGGATAAATCATTAAATATCCCTAGTCAGAGTATTATCGAGATTGGACATCGATAAATATGTAAAAGACTAGTATTACACTTGTGCGCGTTGTGAGGGCACAACGGCATAGTTCTCATATATTTAGGTATAGGATAATCATGCAAGTGTAAAAGGAGGTTGTGTTTCACCGATGGTACGGGAAAAAGCTTCGCTCTGGATAGACCCCATCGGAATTCCATTGGTAGTATGACTATGTGTCTATGGAAGTCCGAAATCAGGGTAGGTGTATTTGGTCTTAACCTGAGACTTGCACCTCTAATACTTACGACAATCAATATACTTTGGTTGAGGTCGTCCAAGGCTTTAACAGGTTCTGTGTACGCCAATACTGGGTATATTGAGAATCGTAGTGTGTTGGGTGTGATGTCAAGACGGAAGTGTCACTCCAGTCATATGGAGATGATGGTCACGTAGTATACATGACTGGTTCTCTTAAATGCTGCAGCTATCGGGATAAAATGACAAGGTCATATTTATCCGATTATAGAGACTAGTTACCAGACATCCGACATGTGCTTCGTACGGGGCATACACAATTCCAGCCCCAGGCCTAGCACGTGATCATCCGATACTGGACAGAAATACGCAATACTATGTTTTATTCCTGATACAGATCTTTTATTCCTGTAAGGATATTTCCGGAGAATTGGGTAGGCATGGCGCTTTGCTAGAGGCCAACCTTGTCTTGTAAATCGGTATAAACGTAGTAGTAGGTACTTACGTGTTCGGATAGTCCGACTACCGAATTTACTACCAACATATCCGGGGATCTCATGGGTCGCTTCCCAAATATTCACCGATGACATATGACTCGCACTCTAAATTAATCTGGGATTAATTAGAAGAGAGAGAAAATAAATATGGGATTAATTACGGAGATATTTTATCTGGGATAAAATATCATTAAAAGACAGATAACGATTAATTTGGAATTAATCGAGAAATTAATATATTTGATATATTAAACGAAATTGGATTTCGACGTGGAATTAAAATTAGATTTTAATTCGGGCGAACGAATTAATTTAGAATTATTCGTTAGCGACGTGAATAGTGATTTCGCTAGGCGTAATCATTTAATTACGACGCAATAAAAAATTCGTTAATTTGGAATTAGCGAACCCGAGCCCGAGATTATTTGCGAGCGCATTCGCATTTCGAATTCGAGTGCGGCACGCAAGTCAAATCAAGCGTCAAATCACATGTCACTTTTAGTGATGTGACTTTGATTGATTGATTGATGTGATTGATTGTAAGTGATGGAAGTGGTTAATTGATCAAAGAGTGTAAAACACTCAAATTTACTTTTGTCATTTGGAATGACATTTTTACCATTTTGACTTTTGAATTTGGTATATGTTTTTTGGAAATACATTACCAAACAAAAAATCACAACAACACATCATATCTCTCTCTCCATATTTTTCTCTCTCTCTCTCAGCAGTTCACTGCCTATTCTTCACTGGTTCAGTTTTGGCGTGAAGAAGGGAAGCTTGAGTGGTGAGATTTGTGGCAAATTTCTAGAGAGCTAGCACTCCGAGAGACATGCGAAGGTGATAGGGAAGTCCACCCATGAGCCGAGAACCATTCGACGAAGCTTGGAGCTTGACGAAGGACCAAAAATGAGGCCAAACCAGTGAGTTGTTTCAGCTCACTGCCGAGAAGTGAAGAGAGGCAGAATTTCGTTTTTTGTTGTCTCCGCATTGCTCAACCGATCGATGTGAGTATTCCACAACTTCTTCGATTTGTATTCGCACTTGATACATGCTTATAATTGATCTTGGGACCTTAATAGAAACTAACAATGGCATCTAGAGCAAGGTGGATTATTGGCTTTATCTATCAGAGAGAGATTTAAAAGGTTTTTGGGTATTTGCTTTTCTGTTAGGTGAGTGTGTTTCTTTTTTGTTTTTTGGTAGAGGATCAGTTAAGGAGCTTTAAAATTTCAATCTAGAAAAAGGTCCATTTTTTGTGTGAAGGTTATCCATTTATAGTGATGGTTTCTTAGTGTTAGAAGGAAAAAATCTCTTTTAAAAGGGAAATTAATAATTATGGAAGGTGGTAATAAAGAAAAAAATAATTGGGGAAAGTGTTGAAGAGGAAAGAATTTGGTTTTATGGAAATTGGCTAAGAAGGAAAGAGATTTATTCCTTCTGTAAAACTATAAATGTGACATATGTCTGGCCGGATGTGTAGGTGCATTCGACCAGAGGTGATGGTTATGCCTGACCGGACTTAGGGGTTTATATCCATCCGGAGCTTTATGGTTTCTCTATAGTATTAGATCTTACAACATTTCTTAACTTTCATAGAGTGCCCCGACATGAGACTCATCATCGGGCTATGCAAAATGAAATACCTACGGTCGCCCCCACCTTGGTAGGCTTGTGCACTGTGTGACAGTGACAAGGCAATCAAAGTCAAGCATAAATTTTTACTTACCTAGCTCGTCTAGCGTCACCAGACTTACCTTGTTATGTTGTAGTTGGATTGTTGATAAGTAGGCCATCGAGCCTTTCAATGCCTCATAAAGTGTTGAGATGTTTTGATCTCGTCAGGCTTTATTCCCAACTCAATGGTTAATAGACCCACAGGCCTCCGATGCTTCAATCGGTGTTGAGATTCTTCGATCTCGCCATGCTTCATTACCAGCTCCAATAAGTGATGGACCCTTGAGTCCTTGGGAATTTTTCTCGGTAGAGATGGTCTATAAACCCGTAAGCCTCTGATGCTTCGATTGGTGTTGAGATGCTTCATTCTCAGCTCCAGTAGTTGATAAACCCGCAGGCCGCCGATGCCTCGATCGTTGTTGCGATGCTTCGATTTCTATAGGCTTCATTCCCATCTCCAATAATTGATAGACCTGTAGGCCGTCGATACTTCGATCGGTTTGAGGTGCTTCGACTTTGGATCATGTGAGAATGGGAACTCAGGCCCCTCGGTGGCTAGTAAGAGTTGAGAGATGTCTTAATCTTTGCTGTCAAGATTGATGAACCCACATGTGTAAGTGTCCTAGACATGCCACATGATCTCTAAGCGTGATTTGTGTGTGAATAAAATCAAAAATAAGTTGCGGAGGACTTACATTGATCGATTGAGTTTAAAACTTTAATGGATGTTGAAGCTTCCAAGCTCATGGATGAGTATCCCTATCACCTTCATTTGACTCCCATATGTGCTAGCAAGAACAAAATGGAACAAATTTTGTGCCAAGAGAGAGAGCAACAATTGGTTTTGTTTCAAAAACAAAGATAATGGCCAATTCGGCCTATCCTCATTAAGGGAAGAAGTGTTGGACAATTATGACCCATAGCGTCACTATTTGTACAGATCATGGTGTTATTGTACAAATTAACTATGTGACAAAGAGATTGCACTCTAATCATTTGTGATTAGATCACCTAGATGTATAAATGATAGGAGGTCCCTATGATTAGTTCCTGGATTGAGATGATATGAGACAGTATCAGTCCACGAAGGATTAATCATTAAATATCCCTAGTCGTAGTATTATCGAGACTGGACATCGATAATGCGGAATAGACTAGTATTATACTTGTGCGTGTTATGTGAGATCATAACGGCATAGTTCTCATATATTTGGGTATAGGATACTCATGCAAGTGTAATAGGAGGTTGTGTTTTACCGATGGTACGGAAAACAGCTTCGCTCTGGATAGACCCCTCGGAATTCCATTGGTAGTATGACTATATGTCTATGGAAGTCCGAAATCAGGGTAGGTGTATTTGGTCTTAACCTGAGACTTGCATCGCTAATACTTGCGACAATCGGTATGCTTTAGTTTTGGTCGTCCAGGGCTTTTACCGGTTCTGTGTACGCCAATGCTGGGTATATTGAGAATCGTAGAGTATTGGGTGTGATGTCAAGATGGAAGTGTCACTCCAGTCATAGTGGAGATGATGTCACGTAGGATACGGTACTAGTGCTCTTAAGTACTGCAGTCATCGGGATATTACGACTAGGTCATGTATATCCGATAATAGAGACAAGTTACCAGACATCCGACATGTGCTTCGTACGGGGCAGACACGACTCCAGCCCCAGGCCTAGCACGTGACAATCCGATACTGGATCGCAATACGCAATACTATGTATACTACGCCTGACATAGATTATATATTCCAGTAAGAATATTTCTGGAGAATTGGGTAGGCACGGTGCTTTGCTAGAAGCCAACCATGTCTTGTAAATCGGTAAGCACGTGGTACGAGGTACGCACGTATTCGGATAATCCGATGACCGTATTTACTGCCAACATATCCAGGGATCTCTTGGGTCGCTTCCCAAAGATTCACCGATGACAGTTGATTTAAATTAGAATTAATCTGGGATTAATTAAGAGAGAAAATTAATCTGGGATTAATTAAGATGGAGAAAATTAATCTAGGATTAATTGAGGTATTATTTAATCTGGGATTAAATGTGTTCGGAAGAGAGAGAACGCGATTAATTTGGAATTAATCGGTAGAATAAATTTAATTGTTAAATTTGATTTTTCTATTTAATTTATTCGTATGGGCTAAAATTAATATATCGGATATATTAATATGAATTGGATTTCATTACGAAATTAAAGTTGGACTTTAATGCGAACGAGCGAATTAATTTAGAATTAATTCGTAGACGACATTCGTAATATATTTGCGAGGCATCGTTATTTAATTAAATTAGATTTAATTATTTAGCGATGAAAGTTCGTTTAATTAGATTAAACGGAACTGAGCTGCGGCAAATGTTCGTAGAGATATTTGAATTTTGAATTCAAATGTGGGGCCCACTTTAATGTGGTAGTTGGGAGGGTAGTTGGCATTTATGCCAAGCCACCCACCATCCAACTACCTTGGAATGGTTTTGGTGAAACCATTTACCCAACTACCTTGTTTAGGTAAAAAGGGTAAATTGGTTTTACCTAAAACTCTTCTCTCTCTCTTCACTTGTGTATGCAACACACTTGTAACACTTGAAACATTTGGAAAACCCTAATCCTCTCCTCCATGGGCGTGAGCTTCATCCTTGCAAATGGCGTGAGCTTCTTGTCTTCCTCTCTTTGATTTTGTGGCAAAATCAACAAAGCTAGCACTTGGAGAAATCAACTAAGGTGATAGGGAAACTACTTCAAGAGTTGGAATCATCACTTAAAGCTTGGAATCAACAAAGGAAGGATCTTGGAGATCTTCAACTTAAAGCTTGGAATCACAAAGGAATGATCTTGGAGATCTTCAACTCAAAGCTTGGAATCAACAAAGGAAGCATCTTGGATCTTGGATCTTCTTCTCAAAATTTTAAAAGCTCAAATCCATTCAATGTAAGTAATTCCGCAACTTATTTTGAATTTGTAAACATGTTTTCATGCTTATTAGATCATTGGCATGTTCTAGGAACACTAACAAGAAGCAAATACTTCACGCCTAAAATGAAAAAGCAAAAAGGTTGCCTTTTGTTTCGGCTAAAAAGGAAAAAGGTAGAGGCATTTGTTTTCTTTCTAAAAGAAAAATAAAAGTTTTTGCCTTTTTTATTCAATTTGCAAATCAAAGGCTATAATTAAAGAAGTCACAGAGCAATTCAATTGGCTTTTTAAATTAGAAAATTTAATGGCCACATGCCTTTTGCTTTCTGTCGGCCAATAAATTAGGGAAGTGAAAATGGCCACTTGCCTTTTCGGTCAAGGAGAGAGAGACAAAATGAAATTCCAAAAATTTATTTAATTGATTTTCTTTTACTTTTTCCAAAAAGGCAAAAACTAAGTGTGTTGTATAAGTTTCCATTAAATACTCACAACCAATTCCATCAACTAGATTGACTAGTGATGTAAGTTGGTGGGTCCCACACTTAAATTCAAAATTCAAGTCGGGTGAGACTACACACTTCGGGCTCGGGTTCGTTTATTCCAAATAAACGAATTTTCTGTCGCAACATAATTAAATCTAATTTAATTAAATAATAATGCCTCGCAAAATTATTACGGAACTCGCTTACGAATTAATTCTAAATTAATTCATTCGCTTGAATTAAAATCCAATTTTAATTCCGTATTGAAATCAAATATCAATTAATATATCTAATATATTATTTTAGCCCAATTAAATAAATTAAATAGTAAAATCTAATTTCACCATTAAATTTACTTTGCCGATTAATTCCAAATTAATCGCGTTCTCTCCTCTCGATGAATTTAATCCCAGATAAATTCTCGACGTAATTAATCCCAGATTAATTCTTTCTCTGATAATTAATCTCAAATTCATTCTTGCCGTAAATAATCCCAGATTAATTTTCTCTATTGATAATTAATCCCAGATTAATTTTCTCTCTCATAACTAATCCCAGTTTAATTCTGTTCGAGTCAAATATCATCAGTGAATCTTTGGGATGCGACCCAAGAGATCTCTGGATATGTTGGCAGTAAATACGGTTATCGGACTATCCGAATAAGTGCGTACCCGGTACCACGTTCTTACCGATTTACAAGACATGGTTGGCTTCTAGCATATTACCGTGCCTACACAATTCTCCAGAAATATTCTTTTACGGAATACAAGATCTTTGTCAGGCGTAATATACGTAGTATTGCGCATTACAAACCAGTATCGGATGTCACATGCTAGGCCTGGGGCTGGAGTTGTGTCTGCCCCGTACGAAGCATATATCGGATCACTAGTAACTAGTCTCTTTATGATCGGAAAGTCATGACCTAGTCATACTTCCCCGATGGCTATTGCACTTAGAGTACCAGTTCTGTATCCCTGCGTGATCATCATCTCCATATGACTGAAGTGATACTTCCATCTTCACATCACACCCAATACACTACGATTCTCAATATACCCAGAAGAGGCGTACACAGAATCTGTTAAAGCCCCAGACGACAAAAACCAAAGTATACTGATTGTCGCAAGTATTAGCGATGCAAGTCTCAGGTTAAGACCAAATACACCTACCCTGATTCAGATTCCCATTGACACATAGTCATACTACCAATGGGATTCCGAGGGGTCTATCTAGAGCGAAGCTGTTTGCGTACCATCGGTAAACAGAACCTCCTATTACACTTGCATAAGTATCCAATACCCAAATATATGAGAACTATGTCGTTACGCTTCCATAACACGCACAAGTGTAATACTAGCTTATTCTGCATTATCGATGTCTAGTCTCGATAATACTACGACTAGGGATATTTAATGATTAAACCTCTATGGATTAATACTGTCTCATATCTTATTAATCTGGTACTAATCATATAGACTTTTATCATTTATATATCCGGGTAATCCAATTACAAATGATAAAAGAGCAATTTCCTTTGTTGCATAGTTAATTTGTACAAAAACACCATGTTCTGTACAAATAGTGATGCTATGGGTCATTTATGTCCAACAACATGTTGTCAAATGATTCAATTATGATGATTGATGTTCCAAATCTGACGGTGTTCCAAATCCATGCCCAATTCCAATTCCAATTCCAAGTTTGTCATTGTGCAAATTCATTTCCAAATTCATTGGTGTTCCAAGTCCAATTCCAATTTTGAAATCCAAACATCTTCTTCCAATTTATTTTCAATTCTAAATTTCAAATTCCAATCTCCAAGTTTGTCCAGCCTTCCAAATCAGTCTAACTTTCTAAACTCGCAGGTTTTTAGAATTCGACATCAGGACGTGTTTGCACACCATCGACCGATACCTTTTTCAAATATTTCTAACTTCGTCGACGGTCTAAATTCGTTCAGTGTTCCAAGGCTAATGGTGTTCTAAGTCCGTTATGCTTTATAAATTTTTTTGTATTCCAAGTCTGTTGGCATTCTAATTCCGACAGTGTTCTAATCACATTAGCATTCCAAAGCTGTTTCCAAATATAGTTCCAAAGTTTTCATCATTTGACGCAAAAGTAGTCATGGGGTTCACGATACTCCTAGTTACTAAACAGTCCAGGCAGTGTGTTGGGTTATCTAGGTCAAACCACTATCAAATTAAGCAAATGAAATTGTAGAAGTGAAGTTCAAAACTTTGCCTCCATGGTTGTTGCTCCAAGCTTTCTTTGATGTATGTTGAGCTTTCAAGCTTTGTGAATGAGATTCTTAGATAAAAGGTTGGTTTCCCTAACACCTTTGTATAACTCTTTGATGTGCTAGCATTGGAGAAAATTGCAACAAAATCCCATTGATCTTCCTACTGACTCTCGGCCAAAGGAAAAAAATTGAGAGAAAAATGGCTCAAAGCCGTGAGTGAGAGAGAGGAGATGAATTGAAGTGTGTTGATTGTTTTTTATTTAAAAAATCAAAAGTAAAAGATATACCAAAGTTGGTATATGTCCATCACCTTTTCACATTGTGTGAATAAAAAGCAACCTTCATTTCATTCACGAACTTCCATCACCAAAAAGGTGAATGAATGACTAGTGATGTGACATGTGGGCCCCACTTGATTCAAAATCTGAGTGGGCCCGCAACACATCCCGGGCTCGGGTTCACTAATTTCGAATTAACGAATTTTCCGTTGCAACGTAATTAAATCAAATTTAATTAAATAATTATGCCTAGCAAAATTACTATTCATATCGCTCACGAATTAATTATAAATTAATTTGTTTGCCCGAATTAAAATCCTATTTTAATTCCGCATTAAATTCTAATTTCGTTTAATATATCGAGTATATTATTTTATCGATTAATTCCAAATTAATCGTTCTCTCTCTTTAAATAGAATTTTATCCCAGATAAAATCTCTCCGCAATTAATCCTAGATTAATTTTTTCTCTCTTCTAATTAATCCCAAATTAATTATGTTTGAGTCATACGCCATCGGTGAATCTTCGGGAAGTGACCTATGAGATCCCTGGATATTATGGCAGTAAATCTGGTCATCGGAATATTCAAATACGTGCGTACCTAGTACCACGTTCTTACCGATTTACAAGACATGGTTGGCTTCTAGCAAAGTGTCGTGCCTACCCAATTCTCCAGAAATATTCTTTTAAGGAATATGTAATCTATATCAATACGTAGTATTGCATATTGCGATCCAGTATCGGATGTCACATGCCAGGCCTGAGGCTGGAATTGTGTCTGCCCTGTACGAAGCACATATCGGATCTCTGGTAACTAGTCTCTATAATCGGATAAACATGACCTAATCATATTATCCTGATGACTGCAGAACATAAGAGTATTAGTTCTGTATCCTACGTGATCATTATCTCCATATGACTGGAGTGATACTTCTATCTTGACATCACACCCAATACACTACGATTCTCAATATACCCAAAAGAGGCGTACACGGAACCTGTTAAAGTCCCGGATGACCAAAACCAAAGTATATTGATTGTCGCAAGTATTAACGATGTAAGTCTCAGGTTATGACCAAATACACCTACCCTGATTCAGACTTCCATAGACACATAGTCATACTACCAATGGAATTTCGAGGGGTCTATCCAGAGCGAAGCTGTTTCTGTACCATCGGTAAACACAACCTCCTATCACAATTGCATAAGTATCCAATACTTAAATATACGAGAACTATGGCGTTATGCTCCCACAACGCGCACAAGTACAATACTAGTCTATTCCGCATTATCGATGTCCAATCTCGATAATACTACGACTAGGGATATTATAATGATTAAACTTTAGTGGATTAATACTTTCTCATATCTTATTAATCTGGAACTAATCATATGGACTTTTATCATTAATATATCCCGGTAATCCAATTACAAATGATAAAAGAGCAATTTCCTTTATAACATAGTTAATTTGTACAACAACATCATGTTCTGTACAAATAGTGATGCTATGGGTCATAATTGTCCAAAAATCTCCCACTTGGCCTATAGCCAATCACTCAAGTGTCATACACTGAACTATGTACGGGTCGCTCAAACTTCTGTTGAGAAACTGCTTTCGTCAGCGGATTTGTAAAGTTATCATCTGATGCGATTTATTCGATCATCACATCGCCACGATGTACGATCTTACGAATCAGATGAAACAGTTGAAGTACATACTTGGATCGTTGATGAGACCATTAATTCTTTAGCCTGTGCTGTAGCCTAGCTCAGCCACTAACAGAACTACACCTAATCTAATTAGAATTACTATAGATCCAAATCGCTTCTATTGCTGCCTCAACTGCAGTAATATTCTGTTTTTGTTGTTCATTCAGCAACATTATCTTGCTTGGAAGATTTCTAGCCTACTGTTCCGTTATTCAAACTACATAGTACCCTTATTACGACTTATAGTCGTTTTTTTCGGTTTGGAAACTTGCATCGGTGAACCCAGTCACTTCAAGTTTTCATTCTCCATAGCTTAAGAAAGCATCCTCAGTTCATCTAAGATACTGAAGGATGTTCTTAACTTCAATATAGTGACTATCACTTGGATTGGCCTGATTGTGACTCCATATGCTCAAAGCATATGAGACACAAGGTTGCGTACATTTATTTCAATATACGAGTTCTCGGAGAGTGCCAACAACTTTTAGATCTATCCCAGTAGATCCTTAATCCTAGAATAAAGGTTGTCTCTCCCAAGTAGTCTACGGAAATTTTTTCATGAAAGCCAAGCTTTCACCGATTGTATTATGGGAATATCATTATATAGGACAATCACTGTCAGTGCGCTCCCACTAACCTCCTTATATACACAAGAATCATTTTCATTTTGAATTAAATCATATACCATTATGATTACATCAAAACGATAGTTCCAAGAACGCAATGCTTGCTTCAATCCATAAATAGATCGATTTAACTTGCAAACCTTGTTTGCTTGTTTTGGTACGACAAAACCGTCAGGATGTTGTAAATATCCTCCAAAAGGTTTCCGTTTAAGGAAAGCGATTTTGACTTCCCACTGCCGTATTTCATAAATGAAACATGCAGCATTAGCAAGCATTATCCAAATGGATTTAACCATGGCAACGAGTAAAAGGTTTCGTCGTAATCGACACAATGTTGATAACGATACCTTTTCGCTACAAGTCTAGCTTTGTACGTTTGTTTGTTGCCATCCATGTATGTTTTCCTTGAAGACTCATATAGTACCAATAGGCACAATACCTTTCGGTACAACAACCAGTGTCTAAACTTGGTTGGTATACATGGAATCCATTTCGGACATCATGGCATTTTGCCATAATAGGTAGTCGAGACCTTGTATTACTTCCTCTTACGTAGCCGGTTCGTGTTCCTCAATAAGATTGACATTTTTACGAGGTGAGATCAGAAACCTATACCTCTTAGGTTATTTTCTGATTCTCTATGACTTACACGGTTCTTGTGTATTTGAAGATTGTGGTACAATTTCATCCCCGATGAACTGTTTGTGTTCCGTTAAGGAATTGGTGCCTGGAACAATATTACTCTGATTTTCATCGAGTTTTACTTTCCTCCCACTTGCCACTGCATATAGGTATTCCTTTTAGGAAAAATGCATGGATAGCAACAATTAAATTGTTCTATTGTGAGTAATATAAGTACTATACTTTGGTTACCCTAGGATAACCCACAAATTAGGCACTTATCTGATTTGGGTTCTAGTTTGGTATCATCCAAACATATGTCTAGCATTCCCAAATCTTCAGGAATGAGAAAACCCAGTTTCTTTCCTGTTCATATCTAATAGGAAGTATGTCTAACATATTTTTATGGAACCTTATTCAAAATAAGTATTGCACTGTTTAATGCGTATCCCTTGAAGGAAAATGGTAGCTCAGAGTGACTCATCATTAACCTTACTATATCCAACAAGGTTCGGTTTCTCTATTCGGACACACCGTCAAATTGAGGTGTTCCGTCAAGAGTCCACATTGAAAAAATATTATACTCTTTCAAGTAATTGATAAACTTATTGCTTAAGTATTTTCATCACGGTCCAATCGTGATGTTTTAATACTCTTGCCGGTCTGTTTTTATAATTCGTGTCGAAACTCTTTGTATTTATCAAAAGTTTTCGATTTATGTTTCACAAGAAACACATTAACCATAACGCGATGCCACATCCGTAAAGGTTACAAAGTATTCATATCCACCTCTAGCCTAGCTAGACATGGGCCCACTAACGTCACTATGAACAATGGCTAACAGATCGGTGGCACTCGTACTTTTACCAAGTAAAAGGTGTTTTAGGCATTTTGCCTCATAAACTAGATTCGTAGACATTTTTTTATTAGAATCAAATCTGTCCTAGTACCCACTCTTCGAAAGTGTGGATATACGAATCTTGTTTATGTGTCCCAGACAACAATGCCACATATAAGTCTCATCTGATTAATTCAGTTTGAGCTATTTGTTTGTCATGTCATACGTTTGAGATTCATTTATATTCAAATTATAAAT
Organism: Zanthoxylum bungeanum; assembly: GCA_019454045.1. Lineage (NCBI taxonomy): Eukaryota > Viridiplantae > Streptophyta > Magnoliopsida > Sapindales > Rutaceae > Zanthoxylum > Zanthoxylum bungeanum. Next base: position 37,148 of record SKCR01042704.1, read on the forward strand.
ACTGTTATTCACATCTAATATGTTTATCTCAATATCATCTTTATAAAATAAAACACTTAGTGTTCTAGAATATAAAGGTATACCCGCAACGGGTTAAACTTAGATTGAGAGATAATGTTTCTAGTCAAACTAGATACATTATAACAGTTTCCTAATTTAAGTACATACCCAAAGGGTAGTTCCTAAACTTAGGTTTCTACGGTTAAAACAGAGACTCTTGTCCCATTTCCGACTCGCAGGTAAATCTCAATTGAAGTCAGTCTCCTCCTAATCAGCAGATTCCGCACATCAGTCCATATATTTATATACCACGTCTAGTATCAAAAATCTAATTTTGAAACTAATAGTGAACATGTTTATGACAAACATACTTGAGGCCGGAGCCTTGCCCTGCCTTCACTTCTTTTATGTCTGCCCTGTCCATACGACAATCACGCATCCAGTGACCCCGTTTGCCATAGTTTAGGCAGACATCTTGGGATATGTCATTTTGTCTTCCCAGAAGATTGTGATGATTTTGTCTTTGCCCATTTTAGAAGCTCTGGCTCTGCCTCCTTGAGCATAACCATCAACTCTCTAAGAGTTTACTCTTGGTTTATAATGAACCTGCCCCAGGTTTCGGGTAGAGACTATAAGATCAAATCTTTGGTAGTCTTGGCCACATAGGTAATGCCCAACTAACCTAGCTGATCGATGTCAGCAATCATCTGTGACACCTAGTGCTCGACAGATGTACTCTCTGACATACATGAGCGAAAGAGCTTCTTTTGCAATTTGTACTTCTAAGATCTAAGAATAGATCTATGAAGATCTTTAATTTCATCATCATGGTATAATGATCTAATCCTTAATTTTGACGATGAAATTAAAGTGTCATTGCATCAAGCATAAAAGATTGAGCACTAAAGTTATCATCACCATGAGTCTTCCAAAACTCATGCTCCACTATTTGCTTAACTCCTGATATTTACAATAATGTAACACCTTTGACATCTGAGCGTCAGATGCAGTAATATCAGGGGAGTCTACCACCTAGACGTAGTGGGAGGGTTGTGCGACAACCAGATAGCTATCTAGGGTTTGGAGAGGCAAGAATTGTCACCTCTAATAATGATGTAGATGATCTATTGGGTTATCGTAGTGCAATGGATGATCCGGATAAAAGGGAATGGCTCAAAGCCATGAATCTCGAGATGAAGTCCATGTACCCCAAATCAGTCTGTGATCTTGGAGGCCAACTTGATGGGATAAAACCTATAGGTTGTAAGTGGACCTACAAGAAGAAAAGATGAATAGATTGAAAGGTATAAACCTTTAAAGTTAGGTTAGTGGCCAAAGTTTATACCTTGTAAGAGGAAGTCAACTATGAGGAGATTTTCTCGTCAATAGACATGGACAAATCTATTCGCACTGTTCTATCCATTACCACATATTGTGAATATGAGAAATGACAAATGGGCATTAAGATAAAATTCTTGAATGCTAGTCTTGATAAGAGTATCTATACGGTGCAACCAGACAAATTCATTGTCTAAGGTCAAGAGCAAAAAGGTTTGCAAGCTGTAAATTTCTATTTATGGACTGAAGCAAGCATATTGATCTTGGAAAATAAGATTTAATACGATGATCAAGTCTTATGATTTTGAGCAAAACGCCATTGAGCCTTGTATATACAAGAGTGTCATTTGCGGAAATATGGTTTTTATCATATTATATGTCGATGATACTTTACTCATTGAGAATGATGTAAAAGTATTATCGGAAGTAAAATCCTGACTAGCTAACCAATTCCAATTGAAAGATTTAGGAAAAGTGAGTTGTGTACTTGGGATCCAAATTATTCAGGATCACAAGAGATTACTGTTAGTCGTGTCTCAAGCATCTTATATCGACAAGATTGTTGTTCGATTTTGGGTGCTGAATTCCAATAAAGGTACTTTACCTCTTCAAGATGGAATTCACTTGTAGAAGGAATAGTTTCCTAAGACACCTCAAGCAGTTGAGGAGATGAGACATATCCCACATGCCTCTACTGTTGGAAGTCTCATGTATGCGATGCACGAGACTGGACATCTGTTATGTAGTGGGAGAAGTCAGTAGTTTTCAGCCTAACCCAAGATTAGATCAATGGGTGACTGTAAAGCATATTCTCAAGAGAATGAGAGACTATATGCTTGTATATTCTGAAGATGATATGATCCTTAGAGGATATACAGATTCTGATTTTCAGATGGATGTAGGTTATGAGAAATCAACATCCGGATTAGTATTCACCCTAGTTAGTGGAGCCATAGTATAGATGAGTATTATACAATATAGTATTGTGAACTCCACTATGGAGACTGAGCATGTAGCGGCTTGTGAAGCAGCTAAGAAAGTAGTATGGCTCCATAAATTCTTAGGAGATCTGGAAGTTGTTCCAGATATGGATATACCACTCACACTTTATTATGATAATAGTGATGCAATGGCAAAATTCCAAAGAACCAAGAGGCCACAATAGAGGGAAGCATATAGAGAGGAAATATCATCTCTTTAAGGAGATGTTGCAGATAGCGTTCTGTAGAAAATTTGGCTGATCTGTTTACAAAGACCTTGATGGCTAAAGTGTTTAAAGGTCACCTAGAGGGTCTAGGATTATGCGACATATCTCATTTGCTCTAGTGCAAGTACGAGATTGTTGGGATATATGCCCAAAAGCATATTGTAATATGTAAACGAGATTTTATTTTAAGTAATCAACAATGCAATTATTCATTTATTAAAATATTGATTTTAAAGTTGCATATTATAAATTATCATGTATGTCATTGGATACTAAATGTACTTTCAGATTAGTGTACAAGTGTTATATTCAAGAGGAATTAAATATGAAATTAGTGATCCTAAATAATCCATAGAGAGCAAACAAAGATGGGCACCTTGTTTGTGGTTTATCTACAGCTGCGGTCCATTCCATATTGTATGACGACTTTGATCCGGGTTCGTTCATGTGGTGACATGGGAATGAATGCATCTTATAGGATGTGATCATATAAGACTAGACCAAGACATAAATGAATTTCTTTTAATATTCGTTAAACAAAGAAACTTGTATCAGTCTAATAATAATTTAATATAGGATTTGATTTTTAAATTAAATTTGATTTAATTCAAAATCAAATATGTAATTTATATCATGATATAAGTTACATGTTAAATTTTAATTTCAAATTATTTGATATTTGATATTATATTTAATTTTGAAATTAATAATTTTATTGTGATAAAAATGCCTTGGCCAATATTTATATGTATGATTAGGATTATGGTTAATTTTTGTAAATGTATATTTAATTAACCTAAACCTTAGATATAAATAGGAAGCTTTTCTCTTTACAAACTAACCCTAACCACTTATCTCATATTTCAATGAGATTGAAAAAGAGAGAAAAATAAGAGAAAAGAGAGAAAGCATAAGAGAAAATTTTCTGAAGAAAATTTTCATCAAGTGAGTTGATCCGAGCTCACCCTCACGGATTTCTGGTGGTGAGTTATAACACGGAAGATCGAGTGGTTGACCCGACACTGATTCTTATGCACGCTTACGGCAAAATCCAAATATCGTTAATGTCATCTGTTGACGGCGGATTTTGGTCTCAAGGCAATATTGGAATATCACTCCTGAAGAAATCCTCCCTCAATAGTGAATTTGTTTGGTTATGGGGGACCAAAGGCAAATTTAGTAGAAAGCAGATAAACACAGCGATCAACAAAGAGATTTAACGTGGTTCGGTGGATTTGGATCCGACCTACGTCCACGGGCACAAAAAAGATGGTACGTTTATTACTCAAACACTCTTCTCGGATCTCTACAAGTCAGAGCTTGAAAATTCCGATCACTGGTTTCTTGTTGATGATTTTATGATGCCTTTTACACATACTATGCCCTCCTATTTATAGTAATACAAAAGTCAGACTCCTATTCGCATAAGAAATCCTAATTGAACTTAGTCTCTTCTCCTTGCAAGGATTCCTAGCCTGATATTCACTTCTCTTTTCTTATTCCTTCTTGGATTCTGACTTCATTTCCTTGTGAGAGTAGGATAACTCGTTTTATCTTATCCGTAAAAATAGGGTGTCGTCATCTTGAACGCGTCTCGCCGTCTAGTCGGTCTTCATGAGGTCGGTCATGACAGTCTTTTATGCTGAGAGTGTTTCTGCCGACCTTATAGTGCTTGGTCATCTATACCAAAGTGGTCGGTCTTTACATATTGTGGTCGGGTCGGCTTTGATGATCTCAAACAGTCAGGGAATTACCCTTCTGTCCTTGTCGTGCTGTCTTAAATATTTATAGTGCCTGAAAACACCATCAACATCTGTCCCCTAGTTCTCGGTTCCAACAAGCGTGCAAGTTGGTGCCGGGAACTATATAGAGAAGGTGTTTCTGATTTGCTCTTGTTGGAGGTCGGTCCGGGTTTGAGAAATGCTTTGTTGCCTCTTTTCAAGCGCCTTGTCTTGAGACACACAACAGTCACGTCTGCTTAAATGCCTGTCAAATCAATTTTAGGGTTTTTTCTAAGTTCGACATTTGTCAAACATCCGCCAGGTTCCCGCCAAAAAGGGGGTGAATCGACCGTGTAGAGGCGTTTTCACAGTGGGCTGATCTCAGCCATCTGTTTCAAACTTGGGAGACCTCCTTTGCAGTTGACACATGGCGTTCATCTGGGATCTTCCTTCAGATCCAACGGTCACGAGCGTCTTTGTCATGACTATAAGAAGGCGAGGCTTTCACTGTTCCATCTTTTTTGGCAATTTCTTCTTCTTTTCTGAAAACATCTTCGTGATTCGTCCAACTCCGATCTCTCGAAGTTCGACCGTGGGTTTTTTCTTTTTCTTTGCTGTGAACATAAGGAACAGACACAACCGTACTGCACAACCTCCTGCCTTTTTCCGAGAAGAACAAGTAAGTCCTCTGAACGATTTCTGCCTTCTTTTTGTGTTTTATGAGTCTGTGTTTGCTAGGAAAAGATATATGGTTTGCTGGATTCTGCTTTAGGGCACTTTTAGAGACCACTTGTTTAGCTAACATGGAAACCGTGAGTAGTTTCTTGTAGCCATAGACTGACTTCCCCTTCCTTCTTTGTTTTTCTGGGTGTTTAGGGATGTCTGACAGCGGTTCCTCCCCTGAAAATCCTGTTAAGATCTCAACTCCCCCTGCTGAGGAGCTCTCCTCGGGTTCGGGGGCACCTAGTGTAGAAGACCTTGATACTACCCATACTCCCTCTGAGATCGAGCAAGACTCCTACCACCAGAGGGTTCCTCGGAAGGACCCAGAGCCCGGTGAACTTGGATCGTCGGCTCTGGATATGAACCGCCCCTCTAAAATAACTGAGGATGATCTGGCGCTGTTGCGGCAACGATATGACATCCCAATAGATATTGCCCTTGAAGTTCCAGGCCCGATGGATCGTGCTAGTCAGCCTGATGAGGGCTCGGTGGCGCTTCTTCCTACTTTTTTTGAGTGTGGGCTACGGCTGCCGATGCAACGTTATTTTGCTTGGATGCTGGCCGAGATAGAGATTGCCCCTTGCCAATTGAGCTTGAATAGCTGGAGGATTCTGGCCGGCATATATGTGGTTTGGAACCGGGCAGGTTTAGGCGTACCTTGCTTGGAAGAGGTGAAGAGGTTATACCGTTTGAAGTCTAACCCAAAGACTCACTACGGTTGGTATTACCTCTCTGCTTATGATAGCTCGTCCAATCTTGTCCAGAAACTCCCCGATTCTAATAAGAATTTCAAGGACCTTTGGTTCTGGGCTACTGGGGATTGGGGTCGGGTCCTGAGATCGTTTGAGGAGGACGTCTCGGTTCCGGACATCTTCAGGGCTGGAGGTTAGGAGTTCAATACCCCTTCTTTCTTTCTTCATTCCCGTTCTTAGTTTTTTAGGTTTCTGACTTCTCTGGTTCCTCCCAGTTTGTTGGCGAGATGCTCCCAAGGTTTCTCGTCAGGTTCGGAGGCGGGTAGGCTGGGCTCGTCGGTATGCTGCCCACTAGAGGGAATTGGTTAATGATGCGGCCTTTGTTGAGTCAGGCCTTACTCGGACCGTCCCTTCGGAGGTCTCAGGTCGGATAGGTAGATGATTGCTGACTGTTTTAGTTTGATTTCCCTGTTCATCATGTTTGATATCTTTATTATATGCTCGGGTCCTGATTTTCCTTTTCCTCTTTTTTTTGTAGGTATGTCGAAGAGGCCAAGGTTTCTTGAGAAGTTGGTCGGTACTATAAAGAAAGCCGGTCATGCGGAAACTGGGACTTCCCGTGCACAACCTGACCCTGCCGGGGCTGAGGGGGCGTCTCAAGGGAAAGTTCAGCCGGCCGCTCGGGGTCTATCTTCTCCTGGTGCGCCGTCGTCAGTGTCTGCTCGTCTCATCAGTCCGCCGAAGCCTTTGCGGAAAAGGAGGCGTCAATTTGGGGCCGAGGAGGCTGAGTTGGAGGAGGAGGAGGCGGTCTCGGGCAAGAAGAAAGATGTCCGCCGGGGGAAAAAATCATCTGTGGGCTCCTCCAAGAAGCAAAAGGGTTCAGTAATCCTCGGGGTGGATGATTTGGGAGAGAGCATCCGGGAGGCTATCTCACATCTAGTACCGGCTTTTAATGAATTAGCCGAGGTCATTCCCCCGGGGGAGGTCTCGAGATATGAGGATATCTCTCCCGAAGCCGTAGTGACCGAGATGAGCTCTCAGATGGCAAAGGTAGTTTTATTCTCTCCCTTTTTTTTTTTACTTTGGTTCTCGGTTCTCTTCATATCATATCATGACCTTTTTCTCTTCTTCTCTTTTTTTTTTGCAGGCCACTTACCTCATGGCCAAGAATAAAGACCTTCTTCTGAGTCTGTTGTCCGAGGGTGGTCAGGCTCAGAGGCTTCAGAATCGTCTTACAGAGGTGGAAGCCAAGCTGGCCGACCGGGAGGGGGTGATTCAGAACCTTGAGTCGACTGCTATTGAGAACTTCAAAGTAAACAAAGCTCTCAAGGCTGCTGCCTCGTTGGAGCGAAAACTTGCCGACACTGCCCGGGAGGATTTGAAGGCTGCCCAATCTGAGATTGGCGTTCTAAAGGCGAATGTGGCCAGTGTTGAGACCAAATTGAAGGCCAATGATGAACAAATGGCGCGGGCCCGGGATGATCTGGAGAGAAAGGAGGCCGAGCTTGAGGAGAGAGAGACCGATCTCGAGGCCGAGAAGGAGGCCATTCATCTTGAGGGGGTTGGTGACTGCGCCGAACTGATATCGATGGTGCTGCCGAGTCTGAATATGGATCTTATTTATGTGGCCATCAGTTTCTGTAAAGGGGAGATCTCCGAGGAGGAGTTCCGGAAGTGGCTCCCTCCCCCTACCGAGGAGGTGATGGATCCTGCCCCGATTTCGGTTGTTCCGGATTCTGGGTTTTGCTGAGAAGAGCGACCTGATGTTCCAGCCTCCGGTGATGACTGCCTTGAGATTCCTCATCCCGTCCCTGAAGTAGAGGTCTCCTATGCTGCCGGGGATGAGGCAGTTGTTCCTCTTCCTGAGATCGAGCCAGTCCTCCCGCCATCTGAGCCAGTCGAGGAAGAAATTCCTACCCCTGTGCGGGCTGAATGAGAAAGGGTAACCCGACCGGGGCCCTATGTACACTTTACTTTTTGTAATAACATTGCAAGTTGTACTTTGACATACACATATATATATTTTATGTGTCTTTCTTATCTCTTTCTCCTTCTTCTTTTATGCTTCCTGTTATCCGAACAATTTGAGACCCTTCAGGGGTCATCATGAACCGGAGGGGTACAGCCCGGCCCCGATCTGAGTAAAAGACTCGGGTTCTGGGGGAATGTTACCTCCCCAATACAAAGGAACTGACTTGGTGGGACATAAACCGACCCCGAGCTGAGTGAGATACTTGGCTCTGGGGGAATGCTACCTCCCCAGTCCAAGGAAACCGACTCGGTGGGACGTAACCCGACCTCGAGTTGTGTGAAAGACTTGGACCTAGGGGAATGTTACTTCCCCAGTCCGAAGAAACCGACTCGGTGGGACAAAACCCGACCCCAAGCTGTGTGAAAGACTTGGACCTGGGGGAATGTTACTTCCCCAATCCGAAAAAACCGACTCGGTGGGACAAAACCCGACCCCGAGCTGAATGAAAGACTTGGACCTGGGGGAATGTTACCTCCCCAGTCCAAAGAAACCGACTCGGTGGGACATAACCCGACCCCGAGCTGAATGAAAGACTTGGACCTGGGGGAATGTTACCTCCCCAGTCCAAAGAAACCGACTCGGTGGGACATAACCCGACCCCGAGCTGAATGAAAGACTTGGACCTGGGGGAATATTACCTCCCCAGTCCGAAGAAACCGACTCGATGGGACATAACCTGACCCCGAGCTGAATGAAAGACTTGGACCTGGGGGAATGTTACCTCCCCAGTCCAAAGAAAACGACTCGGTGGGACATAACCCGACCCCGAGCTGAATGAACAAGTAGTCTCGGCGGAACGAAATCCAGCCCCGAGCCGACTACCCCCTGGGTTTTTATTCATAAGGGAAGTGAATCAACCTTTTGAAACCCTACCGAATCTGGCATGGGCGTCCCTCTGTCAGATCGGCAAAAAACAAAAACAAGATTTCTGGAAATCCTCCCTCAATAGTGAATTTGTTTGGTTATGGGGGACCAAAGGCAAATTTAGCAGAAAGCAGATAAACACACCGATCAACAAAGAGATTTAACGTGGTTCGGTGGATTTGGATCCGACCTACGTCCACGGGCACAAAAAAGATGGTACGTTTATTACTCAAACACTCTTCTCGGATCTCTACAAGTCAGAGCTTGAAGATTCCGATCACTGGTTTCTTGTTGATGATTTTATGATGCCTTTTACACATACTATGCCCTCCTATTTATAGTAATACAAAAGTCAGACTCCTATTCGCATAAGAAATCCTAATTGAACTTAGTCTCTTCTCCTTGCAAGGATTCCTAGCCTGATATTCCCTTCTCTTTTCTTATTCCTTCTTGGATTCTGACTTCATTTCCTTGTGAGAGTAGGATAACTCGTTTTATCTTATCCGTAAAAATAGGGTGTCGTCATCTTGAACGCGTCTCGCCGTCTGGTCGGTCTTCATGAGGTCGGTCATGACAGTCTTTTATGCTGAGAGTGTTTCTGCCGACCTTATAGTGCTTGGTCATCTGTACCAAAGTGGTCGGTCTTTACATATTGTGGTCGGGTCGGCTTTGATGATCTCAAACAGTTAGGGAATTACCCTTCTGTCATTGTCGTGCTGTCTTAAATATTTATAGTGCCTGAAAACACCATCAACATCATCCTATATGCGAAAGTGATATGCGTGGCTTATTCATATGTTATATATATTTATTTGATGTTACTTTGATGATTAAATAATGAATATGACTTGAGTGAGCAGCTTACGCATGGGAGATGAACAGACGCTAGGCTGGTACATTTGTGAGCAAAGGGCGTGTGCTCTTCAAAATGAAATCAAATTGCACAGGCAGCCTTTGAGCGTTACAATCGTATGATTAAAGATTAAAGTTTGATCATGATATGGCTATGTGCGTGACTGGTCCGGGCTCCATGGCTGTGCGCATGACTGGTTATGGGTTCAAGGCTTGAACATTCGGCAGTGAATAAATATGGAGCTGTTCGGATATGAATTTTTAAGAGAAAAATTCTGGATTAAGATGATGAGAGCAGAAAAATTTTCAAGGTCGATCCCGGATGCCCTAAGCCGCTTCCTCTGCGCGAGAGAAAATGTTCCTTACACTCTCCACTCAAGGGTTCGAACAACCAATGAACATGCCTTTTTTTTATACCTCGAGGGTACGTGCCAAAGAGTGATGGGTATCATTACACAACGATCTATCGTCTTGAGTGAAAGTAATTTCTCGATATGCAACGCCAACGAGGTTAAAAAAGGTATGCAAAGAATGAGGACATGGCTAACCTCAATCTCACCATAGATATACAAGGCATTTTTTCGAGGCCGATTCTCTATCCCTAGTGGAGCCACCGTATGTAAGAGCGAAGTAGGATTTCCCGCTATTCCTATGACATCGTCGACCATGACAATGTTGAGTTTCCAGCTCATAGAGAGTATAATTAGTCCACGAAGGTCTAATCGGAGAATAAAAGAGTCGCCACCCAGTATACGACACTGGGAATGATTTGAGGTTACACTACACCCCTCGCAAGGTCGACCTTAAACCCGTTTGGTTCGGAATCATCCATTACTGATGTCAGTACAATATCAAGGTTTGAAAAGAGATATCTTCATTCATTATAATGCAAATATCATACGAAGTAATTTAAAACTCTCAAATGCACAAACACAACTTGAAAGCAAATCATAATATTCATAAAGCAATATTATAACAATAAATAGTAATAAAAGTAACGACGAAATTAACTGTGGTTTGCCGGACATGGGAATGGTCGACCTGATGTGTCCTTTTAGATGTATGTCCATGTGGACTTATTGGAAGTCTGGTCGAATGTGCAGTGTATTCCAGAGTCACAGAAATATATACAATGTTAACAAAAAGATAAAGAATAGAAAGGAAAGCATGCCAGCAGAATGAATAACAAATAAATAGTCCAAATTATGTAAAATAATAGTAAAAGACATGTGCAAGAACAAACAAAATCGACAATAGATCTTTCTTTGGTACATGGAGTTGTAACCCTAGTACAGACTGCACTACCATATATTCGGATTCGGCTACAGAAATTACGTATGAGTTTTCATCCTATATACCACAGGAAAGTATGCTGCTAGATGTAGCCTATGTACGGCCGGAGTTAATTTATGACTAGTGTATGTCCGACTGGATGTGGAGGTGTATCCGCTTGGAGATACTGTATCAAAACAGTGAATGTGAAATTAAGTGATAAGGCCTCTCAAGTCTTACTTTAGGTGTATCTCGGCTCCGAGAATATGTTTGACAATTTTAATTGATTGTTGGATTTATCTATCAGAGATAGATTCAAAAGGTTTATGGGTCTTTGCTTTGATGTTGGGTGAGTATGTTTCACTATTTTATTTTATTATTATTTTTTTTACAGAGGATTCGTTAAGGAGCTTCAAAATTCGAATATAGAAAAAAAAGTCTTTTGTTTATGTGAAGGACCTCCTTTTATAGTGATGGGTTCTCAGTGTAGGAAGGAAACAATCTCTTTTAAAAGGGAAATTGATAATTATGAAAAGTGGTAATAAGGAAAAAGATAATCAGGGAAAATGTTTAAGATGCAAAGAATCTATTATATGGAAATTGGCTTAAGAAGGAAAGAGATTGAGTCCTTCTACAAAACTTGAAATGCGACACATGTCCGGTCGTCGAATGGTAGGTGTATCTGGCAGGAGGTGATGGTTATGTCTGACCGGACATAGGGTTTATATTCGGACAGAGGTTTATGGTTTCTCTTCAGTATTGGATATTACAACCTTCCTTAAATTTTATACAATGCCCCTACATGAGACTCATCATCGAGTTATGAAAAAATATATTGCCTACAATCGCCCCACTTTGGTAGATTCATGCAGTGTGTGACAGTGACATGCCTATCAAAGTCAAGCATGCATTTTCACTTCTCTGGTTTGTCTGGCGTTATTGGACTGACCTGCTTTTATCACATAGGGCATCAAGCCTTCCGATGCCTTATATGGTGTTGAGATACTCAAATCTCGCCACGCTTCATTTCTAGCTCCCGTAGTTTATAGACCCGTACACTACTTATTCTTTCATCAGTGTTGAGATGCTCTGATCTTGCCAGGCTTCATTTCCAACTCCCGTTGTTGATAGACCTGCATGCCGCTAATACATCGATCAGTGTTGATATGCTATGATCCGCCAGGCTTTATTACCAGCTTTCGTGGTTGATAGACCCCCAGGCCGTTGATGATTCGATCAGTGTTAAGATGCTCAATCTTATCAGACTTCATTCCTAGCTCCAATAGTTAAGGGATCCTCGAGTCCTCCAAAGTTTCGATCGGTGTTGAGATATTTCGTTCTCGTTAGGCTTCATTCCCAGCTCTTGTAGTTGATAAACCCACAAGCCACTGATACCTTGATTGGTGTTGAGATGTTTCTATATGGCCATGCTTCATTCCCAACTCCAATAAGTAATGGACCCTCAAGTCTTCGGGCTTCATTCCCAGTTGATATGGTTGATTGACCCGTAGGCCTCTGATATTGTCCAGTCTCTATCCTCATTTTGAGATTGTGTCTCATGTTGGCTTGTCTAAAGTGATTTATCCTTTTCTCGGCATAAGTACCTATTTTTTTACCCACATTATCTTCTTTTCAGGGCGATGTTCGCCCCCAGCATTCTGATTTACCAAAGTTTTCCACTTATATACGACCGAGGACATCATATATCCGAGCAGTGGTTGTCGAGAGTATAAAATCCCAAGTTCTCTTCTCATTCGTTACCGATACATATGTTTGCCAAAAAGATCTATGTTTTCAAAACCTCGAAAAATCTTTCATCTCCATTATTGTTAATGGCTTTCTTAGGTCTTCTAGCTCCAGACTACGGTCCCGCGGACCCTCATCTCCCTTTTATCTCAGGTTTGGAATATCTCAGGCTGACAACGCCCGTTCGGCCATAAGTTTGGGGACGACGTGTCCACGCTACTTTCTTTAGAGGATCATGCTTGTTCTTATGTGGAACTAGTGAGTTCCTTATTTATCGTTTCTTCTTTATCATTCATATTTTCTTAGTTTTGAATCATCAATTTATATCCGGCCGGAGGTTCAGCATATCTGAGCCTAGTTTTAAATATACGACCAGTGGTAAATGTATATCCGCTTGGACATATATGTATATCTGTTAGGGCCTAAAACATATCCAGCTGGACTTTTAGACCCCTATTTTCATATATAACCTAGTCTATGTGTAATCTAGGTGTTAGAAAATTTTTCAGTTTACCAAAACTCGATATCTTGTGCCTGAAATACATATCTGGTTGATTGTTCCTTACATATCGTTCATACACGTTTCATATCCGACTGCTCCCATGGAATTAGAGATCTATATCTGACCAATCTCATGTGTGTCATGCCCAGTCCATGGGTTATGTACTACTACTGTTGTGATATTTTCTGCCCCTTCGCTAATCTGATGTTTGTTTGTTTTTTTAGGCTAGCGGTAACCCCACTAGTGTTCACAAATGGTACGTGAAACTCCTTCCCTAGGTCTAGGCTCGCATAAATATCACAGGATTCACACCTTTAATCTGTTGTATTTTAGCTCACTCATTGAAACACAATAAATGAGCATTGCAAGCTCTTGTGGAGAGGTGGATTGATTCCACCAACACATTTCACCTACCGGTGGGTGAAATAACTATCACTCAAGGATATTTAACTTACATGATTAACATCCCTTGTCAGGGCCAGCTCTTGGAGTTTGACTGCAGTCTTTTCTTGCCCACAGTTTAGTCAGAGCACAATCATCACTTGTTGGGGTTCCTCCCGAGAGTTCGCTCTGGAGTTATTGTTACATGGAACTACAGTCCTACTAGGAATGGAGAACTCCCCAAGGTACATAGGAAGTTGACCAGTTGGTATGGTCGTTTCAACTATACATGTTCGGGTACATACTGTTTACTATCATTATGAGCTCAGTGGACGTATGCCTTCTTTCTCCTCTCCGTAACTTAGATACAGTGCGAGAGTTTGATTGAGATTCCCCAGTATTGACAGCCATTTACCGGGGATTAGATCGTGTCTGTCGGCGCAACTTGTATATCGAGGGTTATGGCTTCCTGGTTAAAGAGTGCAAACTCTGCTCTATTTCTTTTTCCATTTCTGCTGTAACGATAACTTACTGACATCAAGCTTTTTTTGTTGTCACGGGCTTGGGTTTATGAGTTTTGCATCATTGCAAGACCTTTCCCAATCTCTAGGGATGAGGTTGTGTTTCCTAATCTGACTCGGTGGAATGCTTCTATTGTGGGTGCATTCGAGTCTCACGATATTGGAGTACATCGAGGCCGACTAAATGGGCTTACATGAGATATGGTATGTCTTCTTAATTTTTTCGTTTTGTTTTTCGTTTTGGTTTAGTCAAACTAACTATTTTTTTATGTTCTTTGTAGATTGACTTGGCTTGTTAAGGGACCTCTATTAATGCTCTGCATGTCTATGTTCATCCTTCTTTTAAGAAGAACTGGCTTTGCTTGTTCTTCCAGGGTACTGACCAGAGATTGTGTACCTTGGGGAGTGTGTATTCTCGTGGCACTTTGCCCCCAGGCCCATCGAATTATGTCTTCTCTCCTTCCACCATATTTTTATAGGAGGAAAAGATGCCAGCTACCCTTGCCGATTTTCCTATTGAAGATTTTCTAGTGTACGAGAGTTATTGGTAGTAGGCGCGATCTACCTTCTCGGGTCCATACCTTTAACAAGGCCACATCGCCATTCAGGTATGCACTGCTACTTTGTCTTTCTTGTTATTTCCATGGATCTTTACATTAGTTACTGACACATGATTCATTTTATGCAGGTTCGGGGATGTCGTGGATCATCCTGTGCTTGTCAGCCCTTCGATGTTGAGGAAGAGGAGGAGGAGTTACGAGCAACGGATAGTCTGAGTACCTCTACGTCTCGACGTGTGGGCACGAGCCTCGAGATCCTCGAGGTAAGGACCTCCTCTTGTTGTCGCGACCTCTACTTCTGCACCAGTCTTTCCCCGTGTGTCGTTCTTGGCTTAGCAAGTTTTCTACCAGATCTGACTTACACGGTCCGAGGTGATGCGAGTATGACGGAGGCTCATACCTTATCTCTCGAGGGAATACAATATTTACCAGTCACTCATGTTGGCACCACACATGTAAGTATCTTTATTTCTCATTTCCCATTTTTCTTTTTATTCTCATGTATTTGTAGGTTCCTGACAGCTTCACGGATCGTTGCTATCGGCTGAAGTTGGTAGCAAAGTCGGGGCTGAACGCACAGATCTATTTTGACCAGGTACCTGTAAAATAGAGTTAGCATTGTTGAGTTTCAATCAAGTCCCAAGGATCATAAATCATGCATAAACGAGTTGAATACATATCAAAGGAGGTGCGGAATAACTCACATTGATCGGTAGAGATGCAACGAAGATGGACCACGAACTGCTCTCCCTTACTCGGCAATGAGCTGCGTGTGGTAGGGGCTGCACGGTGGTGACTGGTTCGGCTTCTCCAAGGTTCGGCCATTGATGGACACCATTGAAGCTCCAAGCTTCAAGCTTCCAAGCTCACGAACTCACTTCCCTATCACCTTAGGATGCCTCCAAGAGTGTGCTAGCACATAGATCTTGTAACAAGATCATTGCTTCTCCAATTTCTTTCGGTCAAACCAGAGAAAGAGATGAAGAAATCGGTCCAAGACCGAGAGAGAAGATGAAGAAGTTTTTGGCTCCAAAATGAGCAAAAACGTGTACAGAGGAGAGAGAGAGAGGAGGGAAAAGAAAAAGTAATAGGTTTTATTGATTTATTTTCCAAAAATAAATAAAACATATATACCAAAATTTTTCCAAAAGCAAAGCATTAAATGCTTGTCAATCAACACAAATCAACTCACATCAATCACTCAAATGTCACATCACTCAAAGTGACATGTGATTTGACGCTTGATGTGATTTGCGATTTGACGATTGATTTGACTTGCGTGCCGCACTCGAATTCGAAATGCGAATGCGCTCGCAAACAATCCCGGGCTCGGGTTCGCTAATTCCAAAATAACGAATTTTCCGTTGCGTCGTAATTAAATGATTACGCCTAGCGAATTCACTATTCACGTCGCTAACGAATTAATTCTAAATTAATTCGTTCGCCCGAATTAAAATCTAATTTCAATTCCGCGTCGAAATCTAATTTCGTTATAATATATCGAATATATTAATTTATCGATTAATTCCAAATTAATCATTCTCTCTCTTTAACGATATTTTATCCGAGATAAAATATCTCCGTAATTAATCCCAGATTAATTTTCTCTCTCATCGAATTAATCCCAGATTAATTAAAGGGCGAGTCATACGTCATCGGTGAATCTTCAGGAACCGACCCATGAGATCTCCGGATATGTTGGCAGTAAATACGGTCGTCGGACTATCCGAACACGTAAGTACCTCGTACTATGTTTATACTGATTTACAAGACAAGGTTGGCTTCTAGCAAAGCGCCATGCCTACCCAATTCTCCAGAAATATTCTTACAGGAATATATAGATCTGTATCAAGCGTAGTATACCGTAGTATTGTGCATATCGGCCCAGTATCGGATAGTCACGTGCAAGGGCTGGGGCTGGATAAGTGTCTGCCCCGTCCGAAGCACATGTCAGATGTCTGGTAACATAGTCTCTATAATCGGATATGCATGACCTAGTCATAATATCCCGATGGTTGCGCAACACTTAAGAGTACTAATACCGTATCCTGCGTGACATCATCTCCACTATGACTGAAGTGATACTTCCGTCTTGACATCACACCCAATACACTACGACTCTCTGATAAACCCAGAAGTGGTGTACGCAGAACCGGTTAAAGCCCTGTACCACCAAGACCAAAGTCTATCGATTATCGTAAGTATTAGCGATGTAAGTCTCAGGTTAAGACTATACACACCTACCTTGATTTCGGCCTCCCATAGACACATAGTCATAATACCAATGGGATTCCGAAGGGTCTATCCAGAGCGAAGCTGTTTCCCGTACCATCGGTGAAACACAACCTCCTATCTTACTTGCATAAGTATCCAATACTTATATATACGAGAACTATGCCGTTGTGCCCTCACAACGCACACAAGTGCAATACTAGCCTATTCCGCATTATCGATGTCCAGTCTCGATAATACTCCGGCTAGGGATATTTAATGATTAATCCTTCGGGGATTGATACTGTCTCATATCATTCTCAATCCAGGAACTAATCATAGGGACCTCTCTTCATTTATATATATATCTATGGTGATCTAATCACAAATGATGAGAGTGCAATTTCCTTGTCACATAGTTAATTTGCTACAACAACACAATGATCTGTGCAAATAGTGACGCTATGGGTCATTTTGTCCAACAATCTCCCACTTGGCACATAGCCAGTCACTCAAGTGTCCCACACCCGAACTATGTACGGTTCGCTCAAATTGCTGAGGAAAGGTTTTCGTCAGCGGTTATTAATTATCGTCTGACGCGATTTACACAATCATCACATCGCCACGATGTATGATCCAAACGAATCAGATGATATAGAAGTACATATCTGGATCGTCGATGAGACCTTTAATTCCTTAGCCTGTGCTGACGCCTAGCTCAGCTACTAAAAGAATTATATCTAATCTAATTATTTATTTTCGATCCAAATGGCTTCTATTGCTGCCTCAGCTGCAGCAATAATCCGCATTTGTTGTTTATTCGGCAACAGTTATCTTGCTCGGAAGATTTCCAGCTCACTGTCCAGTGTTCAAACTTTGTAGTACCGCAGTATTTACCGGTTAGAAACTTGCAACAGTGATCCTAGTCACTTCAAGTTCTCCTACTCCATAATTTAATACAGCATCTTTAGTTCTCTCTGATTCTAACAGATGTTCTTAATCTTCAATCCAGTGACTATCACTTGGATTGACCCGATTGTGACTCCATATGCTCGAAGCGTATGAGACACCAATACAAGTACATTTTAAATGTACAATTTCCAGAGAGTGTTAACAACTCCAAATCTATCCCTGTAGATCTTTATTCCTTGAATAAAGGTTGTTACTCCCCAGAATTCTACGGAGAATTTCTATGAAAGAATATCTATGAAAGCCAAGCTTTCATCAATTGCTTTATGAGAATTTCATTGTCAGTGCCCTCCCACTAACCTCCTTATATACACAAGAATTATTTCGTTTTGAGTCAAATCATAAACCATTATGATTATTTCAAAACGTCAGTTCCAAGAACCTTATGCTTGTTTCAATCCAAACATGGATCGAATAACCCGCAAACCTTGTTTGTCGGTTATACAAAATCGTCAGGATGTTGTAAGCATCCTCCAAAAGGTTTCCTTTTCAGGAAAGCGATTTTGATCTGCAACTGACACATTTCATAAATGAAATATGTAGTTATCAACAAGCATCTTCAAAATGGATTTACCATGGCAACAGGTAAAAGGTTGAACCGTTATTAACACAATGTTGATAACGATACCTTTCCGTCAAAAGCCCAGCTTTGTACGTTGGTATGTTGCCTTCCATGTATGTCTTCCTTGAAGACGTTTAATGTACCAATAGGCACAATGCCTTATGGTACAACAACTAGTATTCAATAGTTGTTATACATGGAATCCATTTCGGATTCATGGCACTTTGCCATAAAAGGGAGTCGATACCTCGTATCACTTCCTCAAAACGTAGTCGGTGGATATACCTTCATAAGATTGACATCTTTATGAGGTTAGATAAGAAACCCATACCCTAGGTCATTTTCTGACTCTATCCGATCTACTCAGTTCTTGTGTATTCGAAGATTAATGGTACAGATTCATCATTGATGAACTATTTGTGTTCCATTACGGACCTTGTGCCTTGAACAGTATTACTCCGATTTTCATCGAGTATCACTATCCTCCCACTGACCACTGCATATCGGTATTCCTCTCAGGAAAAACCGCATGGTGAGCAACAATCACATTGTTCTCATGTGAGATTTATAAGTACTATACTTATGGTTTCCCTTAGGATAACCTATATTGGCACTTATCCAATTTGGGTCCTTAGTTTGGTATCATCTAAACGTTATGCCTGGCATACCCAAATTATCAGGAATGAGAAACCTCGTTTCTTCCCTGTTCATATCCTATATGACATCTGTCAAACAGATTTATATGGAACCTTATCTAAATAAGTTATTGCACTGTTAAAACTTATCCGTTGAAGGAAATGGTAGCTCAGAGCGACTCATGATTAGCCTTATCATGTCTGACATGATTCGGTTAATCCGTTCGGACACACCGTCACTTTGACGTGTTCTGGGAGGAGTCCTCATTTGAAAGAATACTATACTCTTTCAAGTATATAAGAAACTTATTGCTTAAGTATTTTCCATTACGGTCTTACCGTGACGGTATAATACTATAGCCGATCTGTTTGTCTATTTCATGTCGAAACTCTAAAAGTTTCTGATTTGTGTTCTTCAAAAGAAACACATAACCATAACGTGATGCCACATCCGTTAAGGTCACGAAATATTCATATCTACATCTAGCCTAGCTAGACATGGGCCCACTTACTTCACCATGAATAGGGCTAACAGATCGGTGGCCCTTTTACTATTACCAAGTAAATAGTATTTTAGGTACTTTACATAATAAACTATATTCGCAGACCTTATTTGAATAGTCAAATCAGTCCTAGTACCCACTCTTCAAAAGTGTGGATATACGGGTCTCGTTAAATTGTGTCCTAGACAACAATGCCACAAATAAGTCTCTATTGATCAAATCAATTTGAGCTATTTATTTGTCATTTTATATGTTTGAGATTTTATTTATATTCAAAATATAAGTTCTATTATTTACATCTAATGTATTTTCTCAAATCATCTTTATATAATAAAACACTTAGTGTTCTATAATATAAAGGTTTTATCCGCAACGGATTAAACACTGATATAGAGATAATGTCTCTAGTCAAACTAGTTACATTATAACAGTCCCTAATTTAAGTATATACCCAAAGGGTAGTTCCTAAACTTAGGTATCTACGGTCGAAACAGCGATTTTCGTCCCGTTTCTGATTCGCAGAGAAATCTCGGCTTGAAGTCAGTATCCAGCTCATAGCGGATTCTGAACATCAATACATATATTTTATGTACCACACTAAGTATTTAAAATCCAATTTCAATACTAGTAGTGAACATAACTTTGACAATTATTTTTAAAGTTAGAGCCTTACCCTTTCTTTAATTCCTTCGTGTCTTCCATATCCAAATGGTAGTCACTTTGGTATATGTCAATTATCCTTTTCAATATTTTAGGAACCTTAGGCCAAGCCTTGGGTTTTTAGAATATCGAAACGATGTGCACCTCGTGCTACATGCCCAATTGCAACTTTGACTTTATCTCCTCTAGAATAGTCAATTAATTCTCCAAGAATTATAAATTGCAATTTTAATACTTCTTAAATCTAAAATTAGATTTATGACAAGTATATTAAATTAAGCATTAAAGTCATCATCACATAAATCTTCCAAATATTTTATTCTCTACTTATTTTGCTTAATTTTGGGCTTAAGGTATAATAAGTTATTTTATCAAATAAAGTAACCTATTATTTATTCCCAATATGAAAATTAAAGTCGTTTAAATACATTTTCACCCAGGATTATGTCTTAAACATTAATCTTTCATTTATATCTTGATTCTAATAGTCCAACTATTTAATCAACGATTTGTGGTACTATTTATTATAATGATTATAATAGTCCAACTATATAATCAAATATAATCTAAATTAATTAACCTCAATTACATTGATTACGATAATCCAATTATAAAATCAACTGTAAACTGAAATTAATTAATTCAAATATATTGATTAATATAATCCAATTATATATAATCAAATATAATACAGTCCAACTGTTTATTAAAACTACAATTTAAATATTAGTCCAACTAACATTTAATATTACGACGAAATAATTTGAATGAGCGCGTATGGCGA